>CAEFZX010019793.1:0-17803 GCA_903066825.1 Alfaro cultratus | reverse complement strand
GCGCCCTTATTCAATTTGCCCCGGGCATTTATTTCGGGTTCCGTTCGCCCCCAATGGTTTAAAAACCCACAACGCAAAAACGAATAAATAACTTTTTTTTTTTTTTTTTTTTTTTTTTTTGAGAAGGTTAGATTTGATTTTGGTTTTACATTTATTTATTTATTTATTTTCCATCGGAATGAGTTTGGGTGAGGACTAAAATTTCTAGAAAACCTACCTCAAAACAACATAAAACAACCTCTGCGCGCTCGAAATGCACTTCCACGTTAAATTGACAGATGGGTGTGGCATGCATCTGAGCAGTTCGTGGCAGCTCTTGACTTCACCCACCTGTGAGACGCTACGAAAGCAAAGCTCAGTCTGAAAAAGTCCTTCTTTTTGCGGTTACTCTTCTAAAACCATGGTGAGTATAATCCTGTATCCCTGGTTTAGAGAAATTTTCACTCCAAAGTTTTGTTTGTATGATGTCTCTTAAGAATTTGGATAGATCGTGCTAAAATGATACAACAGACCTGATGTGCTTCCTAGTGCGGCCTGCAGAAGCAGGACCCCTCTGTCAGAAATAGTGACTGTCAGTAAAAGCTGAGCTGGCTGTCTAAGCAGGTGCTGATGACTTGTATATATTGTCATTACCAGGTGACTGAAAAACATTAAAAAGACATCCAATATATACAAAAATGTCTATTTGCATTCCCGACACTAATTAGATGCATTTGTTTTATGTGAACCAAAATAAAATATGTTTGTTTCTATGAAGTAACATTTTTAAAAACTAGGTATCATTGTAGAAGCAGTGTACTTAGATAGTTAGGTTATAAGAACATGTCAGGTGACAAACCAGTTGCAACTAAGATAACAAGTTACTCTGTAGAACAGGAAATACTTCTTCTGAATTAACTGGAATATGTTTCTCCAGCAGCTTTAAGAATTAGAATAAATACCATTTTGCATTTGTAGAAGAACACAATCATGTCTAAGTTGGCCTATCTAGCAGATAAACATTAGTCATATTATTGTTTTAAGTTATTTTTCCACCATATTTTTGCCCTCTGTGTTCTGTTTGCACTGTGTAGTGTAAACACAGCTTGTTTGAGACAGAATTGAAGTAAAGACAAATGACATCAGTGTTTACTGAGTACATTGGAGCTGTATGTTTGCCCTGCCAAAAAAAAAAAAAATAGATGCATAACATTTAGTTCCTTTGTTGTTGGTGTAGTAATTAATTTTTGATAATACAAATGTTAAAACTGTAGAGTTGGACAGGATAAATTCAATCCTCATTTTGACCAGTTGTGTTTAAGGTGTTTCCCACCAAATTCCCACCTGATTCCTGTAGATTATGATGGGCAAGTAAAAAAAACAAACAAAAAAACCCATTCAGCCTTATTTCATAATAAATTCAAAACAGGGAACTTTACTTTGGAAATTGTGTGTAGTCAGCAGCTGTTACCATCAACACTTACTTTGCAGCCTATTGTAAGCAATAGTGGTTATAGTTTTTATTTGTAATGTACAACATTGGTTAAGAAACTGTTAAGCAATAACACTTTTGCATCCAACTTAAAGGTTTCTTTACATCTTACAAGTATCACCTCAATAAACTCTAATACCACATGCTGACAATTTAAAGTCTTTTTACAATTGGGCCTTCAAGTTTATTGTGTTTTTGTGACATTAAAAACATTTGGTTGAAAATTAAAATGCTGAAAACATTGGGAGAAGGTCCTCTGAAATCAGCACTCCAAATGAGAAAAATGTCAACCACAACCTTAAACTGCAATATGGCTACTATCAATTTAAAACCTATTAATAGAGGCAACATGTACAGAAGGAGACAAATACATTGTCGCTTCTATTGTAAATAGTAGCTAGCATGGTTACCAACCACATCATTTGACATGTCCTACTGTTCTATCATTTCATCATCTGATACAGCCAGTTGCAGCAGCATAGGTTAGGTGGAGGACCAATTGGAATTAAACTGCATGGTTTAACTCTTCGTTGCTATACTGAGTTTTATTCAAATTTGTAATATATTTTGACAGAGACATTTTGTCTCAAATGTAGCAAGAATCAGGTTATTAACATGATTAAAATGACATAACAGTGTTAATTTCCGCCATAAGAGTTTAGGACTTAAGGTGTTTTGGGTATTTTCTGGTGCCACACATGCATTTTAGTCTCAAAAGTACATAATCCTGAACTAGGCCGCACCTTATACATGCCTTTGTAGAACCGGATTGTCTTATGCAGCCACACCTCCAAAAGGTCTACTTGTCATTAAAAGGTTTACAGTTGTAGAGAGTTTTGTTTTTTAACTCTATCTCTGCATTACTTACATGGGGTGAGGTGTTTTTCTTATTTTAAACCCTCATAGTTTTGCAAAACACTTTGTGTGAATAGGATTTAAAATTCTATTTGGCAATGACCAATGTTTGGAAGGCTGGCAGTCTGTGTTTACATCTACGTGTCAAGTTAGTAGGACTTAATAAAAATAACTCTGCTAAATTGAAACCTCTGGCAAGTCATGCACCTGTTCACCTTGAACTTTTAGTTTAGTTTAACATAACAACCACAAACTGCGACATGATTCCTTCAGATTTTATATGGTTCACCACCAGTAGTTCAGAACTGTGAAGTAAAAGGAAAAAATATGTGTGGGTTTCAAAATAAAAACGATAAACGTACAATTACCCCTGAAAGTCATTTGTGCATGTAGGGACTGATTTTTCTCTTGCAGGGTCATATGTCCTTTTTATTCAATGGAGATGTACTACACGGTGCTCCAAAGCTTACAATATGTGAAATATATATATATATATATATATATATATATATATATATATATATATATAGATATATATATATATATATTTGAAAACAATGCATCTATTTACTTACATCTTCACATTTATGCAAAAAAAAAAGTGAGTTATAGATACCTCATGAGGTTTAGTAATTTTCTTTTCATGTATAGCAAGAAAGAATCAACTGCAACCATGATCACCTTGGTGCATAATAACACAATTTCAAACCTTTTGAAGTTGCTCATAATAATTTTATTCTGTTGCAGCGTGAATGCATCTCTGTCCATGTGGGTCAGGCGGGTGTGCAGATGGGGAACACCTGCTGGGAACTCTACTGTCTGGAGCATGGTATCCAGCCAGACGGCCAGATGGCAAGCAGTTCCCCCACAGGTCCTGATGACTCCTTCACCACTTTCTTTAGTGAGACAGGTGCTGGGAAATATGTCCCAAGGGCAATTTTTGTTGATCTGGAGCCCACTGTCATTGGTCAGTATTTATTTTTTTTTTTTTATATATATATAGAAAGTACATGTTTGGAAGATGTTTACTTATTTTCTTGAGATACATAAATGTCAAATTGGACTACTAAATGTTTGAAAATTTAGCTATTTTTCACTGATGAGATTGATCTAACACTCATACATTTATTTTTCTAAATTATCAGATGAAGTAAGAACAGGAAAATACCGTCAACTCTTCCATCCCGAAAAGCTGATCTCTGGGAAGGAGGATGCTGCGAACAACTATGCCCGAGGTCACTACACTATTGGCAGAGAGATTATTGATCCTGTCCTGGACAGGATCCACAAAATGGTAAGGCACTCGAATCATATTTTTATTTGGACCTAACTTCTAAAAAAATTACAGAGTTAGTCTGTCAATGATTGTATCCAATCATACTCAGCAACAGTCCATGCAAGAAATAAAACAAGGTGTTAGAATGGTTTGATTAGTATTTATGTTTCTGCATCTACAGGCTGATCAGTGCAGTGGTCTCCAGGGATTCTTGGTATTCCACTCTTTTGGTGGCGGAACAGGTTCTGGTTTTACCTCTCTGCTCATGGAAAGACTCTCTGTCGACTTTGGCAAGAAGTCCAAGCTTGAGTTTGCAATCTACCCTGCACCCCAGGTTTCTACTGCAGTAGTGGAGCCTTACAACTCCATCCTGACTACTCACACCACACTGGAGCACTCTGACTGTGCCTTAATGGTAGACAATGAGGCCATCTATGACATCTGCCGCAGGAACCTTGACATTGAACGTCCAACCTATACCACTCTGAACCGCCTTATCAGCCAGATTGTGTCTTCAATCACAGCATCTCTCCGCTTTGACGGAGCCCTGAATGTTGACCTGACAGAGTTTCAGACCAACTTGGTGCCTTATCCTCGTATCCACTTCCCTATGGCCACCTACGCCCCAGTGATCTCTTCTGAGAAAGCCTACCATGAGCAGCTGTCTGTGGCTGAGATTACAAATGCCTGTTTTGAGCCAGATAATCAGATGGTGAAGTGTGACCCACGTCATGGTAAATATATGGCCTGCTGTCTGCTCTATCGTGGTGAAGTTGTACCCAAAGACGTAAATGCAGCCATTTCTAATATTAAGACCAAACGTACCATCCAGTTTGTGGACTGGTGTCCCACAGGTTTCAAGGTGGGGATCAACTATCAGCCTCCAACTGTAGTTCCTGGAGGAGACCTTGCTAAGGTACAAAGAGCTGTGTGCATGCTGAGCAACACCACCGCCATCGCTGAGGCCTGGGCCAGGCTCGACCACAAGTTTGATCTCATGTATGCCAAGAGAGCCTTTGTCCACTGGTATGTTGGAGAGGGAATGGAGGAGGGAGAGTTCTCAGAGGCTAGAGAAGATATGGCTGCTTTGGAGAAGGATTATGAAGAAGTGGGTGTTGACTCATTTGAAGAAGAGGAGGAAGGCGATGAATATTAAATATAAAGCAAAATAATGCTATTTATTAAAGAATGGAACCCAAACTCAAATTTTAAAATATTTGATTTCTATTAATCACTATTTTAAACTACATTTTGACCGGTTTTTATTGTCTCAGTGAAGTTCTGTTTTTTTATTGTTTGGCTGGTTTTTTTTTTTTATTCATATCAGAACATTAACACATATTAATCTTATTTTTTGACTTTGTTGTTGCTCAATAAATACTCCTGTTGAAGAAAATAATGTTTGTGTTTCTGCTATATACCCATAGTCTTATGTCTTTAATGGCTTGCCTTTAAAGCCCAATCACAATCCATATTCTGAAAAGGCTTTCCCTCTTAGTCTTTAGCCATAAGCATTCAAGTTGAGCTTAGGTTTTGTGGCATAACAATTTGAGTTATAAAAATAAGTATTTGTATCTGTAAACAATTTTACTTCATATCTTACATTAAGCATTAGCTAGGCATTTTGTATAGCATTATTAAATGTAATTTATTAATTATTCTCAAATTAAAAATAAGCTATAATGTATCTATTTAAATCACATTGTATGTCTAACTGGGAGGAAAAATGATAAATGTGAAGGATGTGGAGAGAAAGAAAATGTAGAACACGCATTAATGAATTGCACACATGAGCCTGAGAAGGAGATATTAAGAAAAATAACAAGGACAGGACATGAAAGGGGCTTAAATGAATATTGGTTACTGAAGGAAACATAGAAGATACTTTTTGATTTAAGAGAGCAATATTTATCTTCATAATGCAAAATGTAAAAAAATAGGATTTAATGGATGTAAGTAATGTTGCTACACACTAATGTGCAGTAGATGGCGTACTCATCTAAAAATTGCTTGCGATCCGCAATAATAGAAAAGAAGAAGAAGAAGTTCTTGGTAGTTGCTCGGCAACTACAGACGCTTTCCCAGCTTCCGGAAATGCGTGGCTAGGAGGAAAAATGGCGTATAGCCCACTGCATATACCTCTTATATGTATGGCATCAACGCATTCGTTTAGCCCTTTCTTTTTGCCTGTTTTCGTCGCTTTTGCAGCATTACAAACAATCAAATCTGAAGATGTGTTCAGTGCGAGCCGCACGGCTTCAGTGTCAATCTCTGCAGCCAGGGATCTTCGGTGAGTTTGTTGTCCTAGCTTGTCAGAAATGCAAAAATGAAGATTGTCACTTTTTCTTTGCTAGTTGATGTTAACTTTGATTTGTACGTCACTATTTGGCAGCAGTCTTCTCCTTTTAAGTGCGTATTTATCTCGTGTCTATCAAGCATTCATGAGCGTATTCGAGCCCTCTTCCTCTGACGAGCCATGCACGATTCCATTGAAAAAGTTAATTTTATCTCTTTCTACCCATACGACTTATCAACCCTTTTTATGTGTATGCCTACATAGGTTAACCAAACATCATTGTGCTGTATATATATTCGGCATAGAGAATACAAATATTATTTCACAGACCTTAATTTAAACCTAGTCTTAATTCGTTCCTACAGTGGTAAAATTGCCTGCAACAGTTGAAAACTTGTTTTTTGTCCATCGTGTATTATTCAAAAGGTGTACTACTCAAACCTAATCTTATGATTTGTAAGAACACTATAAGCAAAATTTAGACTTGATCTACAATCAACTAAACTTTACAATTGAGTACTAATTGTAAAGTTAGTACTAAAATGTATCTTTATATATATTTTTTACATATCAGGTACCTTTTATATGATGTAAACCCACCTGAAGGGTTTAATTTGCGAAGAGATGTCTATATCCGCATGGCCTCACTGGTCAAGACTTTGAGAAAAGAAGGGGATGACTGGGTATTGGTCCTCCCCCCTTGGGGTCGACTCTATCACTGGCAAAGTCCTGATATCCACCAGAGTCATATCCCATGGGGAGAGTTCTTCAGCCTGACCAGCCTGCAAGCCAACGTACCTGTTATTGAGTATGAGGAATTTATTGCTGGTGAGAACAACAATTTGCACATTTAAACATTTTAAACTACTGATGATGTAAATGTCAACTACAATGTGCCAAACAGAACTTCTTCCCTTTTTCAATTTAGAAAATGGAGGTCCTTTCATAGACCAGGTGCTTGTGCTACAGAACTATGCCGAGGGATGGACTGATGGAAAATGGGAGGAAAAAGTTGATGAGCGTGCATGCATTGAGAAGCTACTGTACACCAAAGATAAACAGGGCTACTACAGGTAAAAAATTAATACAATATAGATAAAGTTTTCATAGTCCATAACCAAGACGCTATACGTGTAATATGCACCAGCTTGAGAGCACAGTAGAAACAATAAAGAATAAATGTCAAGTAAATAAATTTATCTTGATGAAATGTTTAATCAGACATGTAGAAACAAGCTCTTTTACTGCACTACTCTGTGTATTTCTGCAGGGGCTGGTTTTGGGGCTATGAAGAAACAAGGGCTCGAAATGTGACATGTTTATCAGCTCAAGGCCATGCATCCATCATGGCCCCAGTTCTTCAGAAAAACTTCACAGCAATGTAAGTCCGCAAATATATTTCACATTCCGCAAACATAAACACTTTCTGAAATACCATATACCATTACACAGTCTTAATCCAAAAAATTATAAAATCCAAAGAAAAGTAAATATTGAAGTAAATTGGATATAATGATAGAAATCATAATGCCCAAATACATAGCTAATCATTACTTATGGGGTGAATCAGTTTTGTTTAACTTGAAATGCTTCTGCATTGAATTTACTGTTAAATTGTTGAAACTCATGTTAAAGTCATGATCTCACTTTAGCACTGAAGATGCTCCAGTCAGTTTTCCAGAAATCTGAATCCTCCAGTTTTCCTTGACTGACATAGGCTATCAGTAATCAGCAGCTCAAATACTGAAAAAAATGTTGTTTTTTTATTCTTTAGTTTTTTATTTATTTATCACATCTAAGAATGCTAACCAATGTGCATATACCTTGATGCACATCTTGACAGTAATTAATGAAAGTCTGATTAAAGTTAGAGGCATATGCTGTGATGCATAAATTAGAATTATTTTGTAGTTCCTTTATTTTCTGTGGGATACAAAACTGCTATTATTATTTGGACCATATTTGTCCTTTTATGTGTTGCAGTCCTTAAGGGGGGAAACGGAATTAGCCAATATTGAAATCGAGCTAAAAATGGTTGTACTCTATCAAATACTGAGAAAGATTAGATGCAAAATTCCTCGAAAAGTAACCCACCCCTATCCTTTGTTTGTGGCCAGGGAAGAATGATCTGAATTCTTTTTTGTTTTAGTGTGGTGTGTCTCTGTTTGTTCTCCTTGACCTTACTGAGACTCAGAGTGAATCAACTTGTTTTGGCATTGTTATTTTTTTTAGCTCAGTCATGCTTGACAGAGCAGAGACTCTCCTACATGATCACTATGCTGGAAAAGATTACTGGAATGTAAGTAACACTACCTCGGTATTAGACGTTTTCATTTATCACATCTAAGAATCAAAAGGTTGATTTTTGTTTCTTGTATTTCCTTATTAACAAGTTAGGTTAATGTTGACCTATCCTGGAGCAATGCTCTTCTCTCTCTGAGAAAGAACATGTAATCTTTATTTGCATGCTAACAGATGTTTTCTGTTAGATGATGCAGAGGTATTTACATTTATTTCACTTCATTTAGACCCGGCGCAGCATGGTTTTTGCCAAGCACCTGCGACTCATTGGGGATGATTTCAGAGCAAAATATCTGAACTCCACAGATGAAGCAGACCGTACACTATATAATGAAAACTGGACCCGCATGAAAGTGAGTCATTGTGTATACCCTTATTGCATAGCCGCTTCTTAGAAAACTTCATGTTATGAAATGTTTGCCCTATAACAATATTCACAACCTTGTGGGGGAATATATTTGTCTCTTTCAAGTAGATGGATTATATAATGTATTGAACTATATAATAACCACTACCCTGTTTGACAGGGAAACAGAAGTAATGACTGCATAGGATGGACAATTAGCAATACAAACAGAAACCAGCTAAATGTATTTTAACTCAGCCAGTTAAAAAAAAACTAAAAGAGACAAATCTTTGTTAGAGTATATTTTTTTCACAGCTTTCAATCTACAATAATTCCATTTGATCAAATTTTGAAATGTCAATAAAACACCTTCTGATGCTCTCATGATGGTTGAAGCATTAAAGCCCCATTCATGCTAGCAGTTTTTGATCTCAATTGGAGATAATTTTAGATCATCAATACTTCTTTTCCTAGTTGATGATGAACAATAAGATATTGCCCATCCCTGTTTAGTGATCTCATTGCTTATTGAACCAGCAAATTCTGCAATTTGAGGGGGTGTCAAATCGCAGCTTAATGTAACATAAATCTATATTGTTACTCTACATAACTGTTAAACACAGTTACGTAAAGCAGAACTAGCAATAATTCAACAATTTAAACATGTTCCTTTAAATTCCTATCAGTCCAAGCCTGGCTCTGCTATAGGAGGTCCATATATCGGGGTTCATCTTCGCAGGAAGGACTTCATCTGGGGTCACAGAGATGATGTGCCCAGCCTGAAAGGGGCAGCCAAAAAGATACGCAGTATGATGAAGAAACACAAGCTTCAGACAGTGTTTGTTGCAACTGATGCAGACGGAGAAGGTAATGGCAGGCCAGTTTATATTGAAAGAAATAAATCTATCAAAATAACGTGTATTTGTTTCATTCATTTATGCATTACCAATTGCTTTCGGACCTGTGTTCCTAAATATTATTTCTACTAACTGTGATTTGTTTTTTTCTGATAACATGTAAAATCTAGTCCATTAGCCATTTAGATCATGTTTGATTCAACAAGCAAATAAATCCCATAAAAATGATAAAGACAACAGAACAAGCAAGTGGTAATAATCTTATTATCCATGTAGAACTGAGAGAGCTGAAAAGATTGTTTCCAGACATGGTGCGGTTTGAGCCATCCAAAGAGGATCTGGAGCTGCTCAGAGATGGAGGAGTGGCTATTATTGACCAGTGGATATGTGCTCATGCAAGGTAATTTCCTTTGACAGGTTGTACTTAACTTTTTTTTGTTTGTTTGTTTTAGAGCTTAAAAAAACTGTAGACACTTTGAAATTCTTGCCTAGTAACTTAGGTTATTCAAACAATTTTGAAATGAGGCATACGTCCATCCATTTTCTTTACACCCTTGTCCCTAAAGGGGTCGGGAGGTGCTGGTGCCTATCTCCAGCTACGTTCCAGGCGAGATACACCTTAGACAGGTCGCCAGTCTGTCGCAGGGCAACACAGAGACAAACAGGACAAACAACCACGCACACACAGACTCTCACGTAGGGACAATTTAGAAAGACCAATTAACCTGACAGTCATGTTTTTGGACTGTGGGAGGAAGCCGGAGCACCCGGAGAGAACCAACACATGCACAGGGAGAACATGCAAACTCCTTGCAGAAAGACCTCGGGATGGGAATCGAACCCAGGACCTTCTCTCTGCAAGGCAACAGTGTTTACCAACTGTGCCACTGTGCAACCCTGAAATGAGGCAGTGAAACATTTTTTAAATATGCAGATACACATACAGACCTGCCAAACTTTCATTTTACCAGAAGATATAAGTAAATTGCATGTTCATTTGAAGCTTTTTTTAAAAATGTGATTGACAAGCTGCTAGACCCCATATTATTACTATGCAATCTTTTTTTTATTTTTATTTTTTACATTTATTAGCAATAATACTGAGGTTTTGACCAATTCTAAAACTTGTGAAACCCAGATCAGATGTTTAATGAGAGTTGAATTCCTCTCTTAATTACAGAACTAAGTGAAATGCAGTCATCACAGTTTGGAATGTTTTTTTTTATGTCAATGAGATCACATTACTTTTCACTTGTTTTTTTAATTTAATGGCTAAAGTGGTGGTGGTATACTAACAGTGGTAGGCATACTGCACATTTAAATTGTTGATTATCAGCATTATGGTCAAATTGCAAACGGTAGGCTTTAAGCTAAAACACATTTTATAAATACTGCATGTTAAACTAAAACACGTGCAGTTGGTGAGGTGCGGCTGGTAAAATACTGAATTGCTTTGTCACATCAGAGCATTGTTTTAGGACATCTGATAAGTTGCTAAATCATTGTGTTCCACTAGATCAGTGCTTCAGGGAATAAATAGTAAGCTCATAGTCTGTACTGAGATCTTCCAGCCACATCTTCAGATTATCAATAAAAATTAACCAACTTGATAAGCTGGTCAGGGTGACTCATGCTGTTTCTCCCCACAAGTGACATTCTCAAACTCCTTTATAGTCTTTCGTTCCTCTATTTGCTGTTTCTTCACAGTTTTGCTTACTTTTTATCTTTAATTGTTTGTTTCCAGGTTCTTCATTGGGACATCAGTTTCCACCTTCTCTTTTCGGATTCACGAAGAAAGAGAAATCCTGGGGTTTGATCCCAAAACCACATACAACCGATTCTGTGGAGACTCTGAGAAACAATGTGAACAGCCCACACACTGGAAAATTGTTTATTAACTTTACCTCCACCTCTTCTGAAGCACAAGTGCCAAAAGCAGTATTACAACTGACAGATTTATGAAAAAAGATCTGTTTGGGGATTTTTCATGGTTTCAGTGTTAGAGGACCACTGTATTTGAACTTTGTGCTTAAAAGGCTCAAGCTCTGCTGCTCAACAGTGTAGGCTTCAGAAATTTAATTTGTATATAGTTTTATTTAGATTGATGGTCTGTGAATCTTTCATAAAAGGGTGTTGTATTTCATGCATTATATTTCTAACTCACAAGTGGAGTGAATTATGTTAAGTGGAGACTGACACTAGTGTATGATTGTATTTGATTTAGATTTGATATTATCAAAAATGTTTTTTACTGTTTAAGAATTCTGAAGTATTTTAAGAATAATGTATAAAAAAATCAAAAGCACATCAAGAGGAAGGAACCAAAGTTTGCTAGGTGTAAAGATCTACCATTCAATAAAGATTTGTTTACAGAAAGTGTATATGCCTAACTAAAATAATTTTTTTTTAGACTGTTCTTTGCGAGAACAAGCGCCTAGCCACTGCTGAATGCCTGCCATGAAAGATTCAAGGATTTCTTAGACATGCATGAAAGAATCAAAGCAAATAAAAGCAGATATATTTTTGATGAGGGAATAATATTATAGAAACCTCAAAGACATGGATTTTATGTAATATCCCTATTTTAAAGGTCAGTCTGATCAGCAGTCTCTGTAGTAGTTTTCTGACTACAAAAACTACATGGTATTAGCAGGACTGAAAGAAAACACTATAGTTACCTTGGTGACGAGGTCTCAACCTTTTACAAAGCAATGGCCTTATGTCACTCATAACCTCATAAGGCCCAAAAGTGAAGCTTTCTGTTGCTCATGTTGTAGCTAAGCTGCTGTAACCTTTGCTGATAAATGGAAAGAATGCGTTTGTTGTTTGGCCTGCCAGACTGCTCCTCTTTTTGGAACGTCCTTTGACATAAAGTAAAAGCTTAGTGCAAACATACTCATAGTTATGTGTCTTTGTATAAGGAAATGTGAAACTTATACATTTTTTTCCATTCAGCTTTATATTCTGAACTCTTACCCTTAGTCTTTGTATTATTGTGGACTCTTATTCTAAAACAGCTTTCATAATTTTCTAGACAAGGGAACTGTTGGGAAGGGAAAAAAGTCTCAGATTTTCCCCCATGACTTATCCCAGTGGATTCTCCTAGTTTACAGTGTAACTAATCCCAGTGGAGAAATATACCTTTTCAACAACAGCTTACAAAATGACAGTGTGTATTTAATGCTGCCACCCCATGCTATAGCTCCAAGACTACATTGTGACAGCCTGGTTAAATCCAGCCCCTTGTCCTACACCTTTTGCTTCATACAGAGGGTCTGGGCTCTTGGCTGCTGAGAAACAATTGCTTCTTGGAGGCTTGGACTCCAAGAAGCAATTGGAGTGACAAATGTAATGTGCCAGTTCGATCGTAAGAAATGTAACAAAAATTGTCTGCAGTGTAAACACAGACCTCCGTTGCCAACACAGACTGAACCACTTCATTCACTTCCTCCGCTGCCATTGCTAAAACCACTGACAGACTACAATAATAAAAACAGCACATAAAATTAATGTCATTGTTCACAGCTTCTCCTTCTGTTAGCTAATTAGCCTCGTAAAGAAAATCTACCGGAGACAATCCAAGTCACGGGGAGAAATCTCTGACTGTGCTGCAAGTGAGAATTCCTTTCTAGTGGAATTGCACACAAAGGCAGTGGCCATTCTAAAGTTGTTATAGTTAAAGATGTCTTTCTCGATGAAATCCCACAGATTCTCCGAGGTATCAATTCCCAGATTATTTAAGCAAGAAATGATGCTATTGGCATTATGATCAGGTTCCAAGTCATGTTGGCAAATTAAATAAGCATCTCCATAAAGCAACCTGTACTGGCTTTTATCAAAGCCAACACCAGCATGACCAACACCACCAATTAACATGACTTCATCAATTATTTCTAAAAACTATGGAAACTTATTTTTGTACCTCAAGTAAATTAATTCTGTAGCTACAAAGATTCCATTTCTGCATTAAAAATATTTTTACATTTAATGACTTCATGTAAAATTTATTTTACATGAAACCATCTTTATTTTTTTCTGAAAAAAAAATTAAGTTGTTATTAAAATGGATTTCCAAACCTAAATGTTTGGCTTACTTCTTTTGGTATACAATCATGTTCAATTTGAATATTCATTCTGGTGAGGCTCGTTTAACTGGTTAAAGATACCATTTGAAAATGACAACCTACATGCAGATATTAAACATATTTTTCATCAAACCCACATTCCTATATTAAAACAGATTTTGTTATGTGTATGATGTAATATTTAATCTAAAATATCTCATTTTCATTAGGTGTAAGTGGAGGCTCGTCATAGTGAACAGAAATAAAGGCTTAGCGAATAAAAAAAAAAAACTTAATAATATTCTAATTTATTTAATATGACTGTATTTATTTATTTACTTTGATAAACCATCTTAATTCTTCAAAATCTGTTCGCTGTTAAGACAAGTTGATTCTTATTCAAAATAATAACTTTGAGTATAGTTACACCTTGCTTCGCTGTATCTGTGACACCCTTTAACCCTCATATAATGATATCAGCATAAAAAAAACCGGTCTATCTACCTTAATGATGGACGACTTCTTGATGTTTTACAAAGCAAAGGTGTCATATGACCCTTGTAACTCCACAAGGCCCAACCCCGAAGCTTCCAGTTGCTCACGTTGTTGCAGAAGAGCTCAAATGGAAAGAATGTCTTTGTTTCTCAGCTTGCCTGACAGCTGCTCTTTTACCAGGATTAGATCAAACTTCAGAGCAGCGCCATGTTGTTATATAGCTTCTTTTTAAATAAACGTGGTTCAACTTAAATTACATGCTTTCCATTTTGTTTTTCTTTTTTCTGAAATCCTGATCTTTTTCATTATATAGTTGGCTACTCCATTTCTAAGTACTTTCTTCCTTTTGCCAGTTAATTTATAGTGATTTAGTATTTGTGTATCTTGCTTCTTAGCTATTAAGGAGAAATGATTTATCCCGGTGGATTCTTCCTGTGATAATGTGTGACTAATTCCTCTGGAGAATTTTACTGCCTCAACAACAGCCTACAAAATGATTGGGCGTAACTTGATGCTTTTGTGCCACTTTGGACTATGTAGAATAATAGCACGATTGCCTTATAGCTCTTGTTTCTGTCATCTAAATTACACGTTACACATCTCCTTTCCCATGAGTCTGTTTTACCATAGTCTTATGAGTTTAGATTATATTCTTTTACTTATTATTGATTATATACATGTTATGAAGTGTTCTATAAATCTACAATATACAATCCCTTGATTTTAGTTTGAACAAATTCTTAAAAGCTCCTCTACTTGTTCTGTATTTCTAAGTATTTCTATTTGTTCGAGGAAGTAATGCAGGGTTTTTTTCATTGTTTAGAACACAGCAAGAGTACACACCCTCTCACAGATCTACTGGCACAAAGGAGGTGCTTGTCATTCTCAGGACAACTAAGAGCGTTTAATGAAGTGAGGATCATTACGGCTTCAAGCACTGCGGAGTCACAGAGGGAACGTTTTGGGTTCTGAGCTTTAGATTTTACCTGTTTTGAGGGAAATTTTCTCAGTTTACTTTAGTTAACGACTGATGGAAAGGACATCTTGCTAGGGGGTTATCTTCTGTGGCATGATGTCCTTATTAATGAGCCCGTGGACTTCACACAGCTAGCAAACAATTTAACTAATTTACAAGGACAACAGTGCTCAGGTAGGTCAAAACTCTATTTTTATGATAAGTTGGATTATTAAGCAATAGCTTATGAATGTTTAGCACATGGATCAATTCTAAATGCTGATTTAAAAAAGAAGAAAACAAGAAGAGTTCTCTTTCATTTATTTGTTTCTTAATTATGTTTTACTACTTTAAAATTACTTTGATTCTTTTGCTGAAAATGCTTTTCTTTGAAGATGTCTTGAAAGTGCTTATGTCAGTTTATCTGTTTTTACATTCATAGAACTGATTACTTTTAAAGAAGACTAGACACAGCTGATACAGTTTCTCCAGAAGCCATGACCACATAAAAGACTAAATCGTTTGAAAGAAATGTTTTATTACATGGCATTGCATTTGCTTTTGTGCTTAAAAGTAACTTGTCAATAAAATACAATTTAAATGAAATGAAGAAAAGTTTTATTTCCCTGGCATTTTGGAAAACCATTTCCAGAATTGTTGATTAGCTTCTTGCTTGTTTACACTGGTATATATCTAATACAATTATATAATTACGATGATGTCAAGCCCATCTTGACATCATCCTTAATTTGAGCTCCCCTCCACACAACTTTCAAAACACCTTCAACGTACTTTTAGAGCAATCCCTAAAGGTTTAGGTTCAGATTAACTGGAAGTCTGAAGGAAATTGTCATTCTCAGAACAACCGTCTCATTTACTTATGAGACGGTTTTGTTTGTTTAGGGAATTAAACTTTTACTCAGAACCTGAAATAGGAGTTCTTAAAATTCATAAAACTTGCTGCTGTTTATTCGCATTTCTGATGATTTATATCTAATCAAATCTTTGATTCACACAATGCTGTTAAACCTAATTTTATGAACTTTTATACATTGTTATTAAATCGTGGTCAATGAGCATTGGCAAATTGTTTCTGAGTTTGAACTTGAAACACAATTACTTGGATTTAATGTTTTTCCTCAGATCCAAGTTCCAACTTCAGAAGTAAATAAAAACAGTATTATCCGCCTCCAGCACTTGTTCCTTCAATATGGCCTGCTTCAGTTTGTTAATCAAGTAATATTACTCTTCAGAAAACAAATGGAAATAAATTACCATAATAACTTATTTGTATTTACCTTTAACTAGCACCAAAATCTCATCTGAGTACAACTAAAGCGGTTTAAGTTCCAAGGGTACTGGTACAACAGTTTGAAAACCATTTAAATGGCTAATTATGAATATATTCTTTGAATTTCAGTCCTGAAATAATGTATCCATCGTGGTTCTTCAGTATAAACATGCACGTGAAAACAAAACATACTGTACTAAGAAACAGTATTGCTACTGCTTTCTATAAACTTCCATTTATTTTAGCCTAAAAGTAACAATGGGAAAGTCACTGAACCAATGTATATTTATCTTTTATTGACTTTTTTTTAGCCTCTCTGGTACCATGGCGTTCTTCAGACAGCTGAAACTTCTTCTCTGGAAGAATGGACTGGGAGTCATCAGACAGCCGGTGGGTGACTTTCCAATGTAGTGGAGGCTTTCACTTAGATATTTACATTAAGAAAAAAACATAGAATAGGACTCATGTAACTTTGTGTTCTGGAAATGAACGTAGTTATAATTCAATGCCATTACTGACACCTATGATGTCATCCTAGTTGTGGTCTATGACTCTGATTGCCTGGCCTTTGATCATCTTCATCCTCATCGCTGTGACTCGGGACCATTTCCCTCCGATTGTAAGAAACACATGTGAGTATAAAACTGGGGCAAATAAAGTATTTCAGAGGCCCAAGCAAATCAAATGAAGGTATTGGAAAAGCAAATGTCATTACATTGAGATCATATAAAAATTATGAAGGCAGAGGAGTGAATCAATGTTTTATTCTGTTTCTAGCCATTCTTTATGGTAGATTACACATTTCCACCCCTCACCCCCCCCAAAAAAGAATAAATAAAATATATCTTACATATCTTATATCTCTAATAGCTTTTCAAGTGTTGCTAAACATGTTTAATTGGAAAATATTTAAAATAAAACACAGGATTAGTGGAAATTTATCTTAAGTCCTGGAAAGTCTTTATGGAGGACTTACTTAAAGCTGAGAAACCAGATTTAAAATTCCCATGACTTACTGAACTGCTATTCAGTGTAGGACTCTGGACTGACATCTTAAAGGTCAGTAGCTGGATGTTTCAGGACTTTCAAGTTTCTTATCAGAGCGAACAAATGAAGAATTAAACTCAAACACCAACTCCTCTTAAAAATAGAGCTTGCAACACAACTATTGACTTGACATTTGTATGCTTTTATTTATTTAAATCCTTTGGGTATCTGTACTTAAGAAAGGAGTGGCACACACACATTCCTTTGAGTGTTCATAGTCAAATATTTTTTCATGTTGAGGGAGAAAAAGTATCTAGTGTTTTGGTTACCAGGTATTGAAAGTGTTCCAGCTTTAAAAAACAAACAAACACATTATTGATAGTAATGGTGGTAATGAAGTAAACTGCATACTTCAATATATCAGTGTTCATGATGTGGCTTATAAATGTATTGCAAAATAACCCCAGGGAAAGAGTACATGCTTTCACATAAACAGCTGACAAACTTCCTTTTGTTTGTTCAACCTGTTATAAAAAGATTATGTTTAATAACAACACACACTTGGAACTTGATCATCTCTGTGGGTTTGCATACAACAAAAGAAAAAAA
>CAEFZX010019790.1:0-68434 GCA_903066825.1 Alfaro cultratus | reverse complement strand
ATATATATATATATATATATATATATATATATATATATATATAAAAATAAAATGTTGCAACTCATTCAAACTTATCTCTTAAAACCATAGAAGCAAACTTGAGGGGTGCTACTGGAGATTCATGGAAGTGTTCTCATCTTGTACTGCCAGCTGTGTCATCACCTGACTTATGCTTACAAACTGTGTTTGTTTTTCTTCTTCTTTGCTTTAAATTGTCCTAAGAAATTTTGGATTGTTAAATTCTTTAGTATCTGCTGGGGCGGCACTGGGAAGTTTTGATAAGGTAAAAGGGGGCAAGATGGAACCCCTACAAATCTAAAACAGTAATACAATTTAGATAACGTTCTGCTGTGATAACTGCGAGAATAAATATGCTACAACTATTTCAAACATGTCTTTTCCTAGTTTAAATTCATATTTAGAGAAATTACTATGCATAGAAGACGCTCTGGCCAATGACTGCCAGATAATTTATAAGGATTTTTAGGCATGCCAGTGCCAAACAGTATCCAATATGGAGGCCATAAAACACTAAGAAAGTTGGATAAATGAACCAGTTATTAGCAGTCCTAATGGTTTACATCTACGGTTAATACAAATAATATTTAGTTGTTAATGTTTTAAAAAAAATGTTTAAATTTTGTGGGTGAAATATAAGATTTGCACTAGCGCTGAAATGTTTGTCACAAAATGTTCCAGGGATTTGGAAAGCATGTGCTAACATATCAAAACATCTGATTTCTGTTATATAGAGTTAAAACATAGCTAAATGTATTGGGTTTTACTTTAAAGTGTAGCTAACCCCTAAATCAACCATTTTTCTCAGCACTGTTGAAAGAGGTTATATAGGGCTCTATGTTTTTGTTACTGTGCAAATGTTGACATTTTCATGTTTAATTCTGCATTGTTTTTGTCAAACCGTCTCAGGAGTGGTTAAAAAGTTGAATTCTACCATTTGTTTAAAACAGCGCTCATGCTAGCTCTTGCTGCTTAAGAGTTGCAGCTGAATTGCAGAACGTTGCCCATAAAAGTCTTTAACACAGAAAGTCACTAGGTTTGTCACTTGTTGGTTTTTGATTAAAAAAAGTCACTAGAGGATCTGGAAAGTCACAAAATAGTGACAAAGTTTCTAAATTAGCATCAGTGCTAACTTCACTTACCCTCGACCTTGCCCCTCACTCTCCTTTGGCTCCGCCCACTTTCTGGAATATTTCAAAATTTGTTGGGGCGGGGTCTCTGGTTTCACTGGTTGGTTGCACTTTAATATTTGTCGTGACATATTGATAGCACTCCTGAAATGTCATTGTTGCTTCTTCTTACATACACATCCCACCCTCACTTTGCCACCCCTTACAAATGTCATCGCGGACTTCCAAGAGAGAGAGAGAGAGAAAGAGATAGAAACAACCCCGTTGCTTCCAGAAAACAAAGAAAAAAAGATCAGATGACAACAAAATTCCACGAATCGCCAGTGAGAAAGCTCTGGTTACAGGTGTACCCAACACAAACTCATGATCAGGCTAAACTGGAGCGCGTTTGTAAATTACATATTCTTTTATTATTATTTTAGATGTTACAATGAATTTGTGGAGGATGTGTGTGTGGAGGGGATACGTTGGGATTTGCGTGGATTGATCCGTTTCACCTTTGCATGTACTAGGAAGTGAATGCTGTGTGTGTCCGGGAAAGGGGAGGGACTCCGACGACAAGTCAGCGAGAACACCTCGCTGCTTCCCCACCGAGCTGCGGCGGTGCTGCGTTTGAATCCCAATAAAACACACGCACACACACACGTTCAGAGCGCGGGTTCTTAGCTGGAGATGCTGCGCAGCAAAAAGCGCGGAGTGCTTCATTTATTTTTACTCGTCGAAACACCCGGCCTGATCTGATCTGCGCGCGCAATGCGCAGAGGGGGCTGAAAACAGAGCCTGTGGCGCAGGCTAACGGCAGCGCGGCTCGTTACTGGCAAGTTTGCTCCGTGAACTTTGCCACAATTCGGAGCCATGGTCAGCCCGTCGCCGCCGCGGCTGCTATTGCTGCTGGGGAGGAGAGCCGGCCGGTCGCTCGTCGCCGACGCGCTTCCCGGAGTTCGCCCGACGGTTCCGAGGCGCTTCATCGTCGACACGTCCTACTCGGCGCACTTCATGGATTTCAAAGGCTCCTCCATACCGAGCAGCATGAGGAAGCTGGTCGTCACCAAGCTCAGTCAGGATTTCAGAGAGGCCGTCAGCGCGCGGACCGTCGCCGTTCCGACGCCAGGAGACGCAGAGCTCCTCGTCCGGAATCGGTGAGTTGTTGCCCGGGGTGGGGGGTTGGGGGGGTATGGAGTGAGGCAGTGGGGGGAGCTGAGGGGTTTCTGGGGAGATGACCGATACGGTGTCGGATCTATCACTGTTATTGTTGGGGGGAAGTTACAGAAAGCTCTCCGCTTACCTCAAATCCGGCGACCGCGATCATCATCAGCACTATCATCATCACGAGATGGCAAAAGAAAAAAAAAAAAGACGAGAAAAACACAGTTACTCCAAGTTCCGCCCTCCCTGCATTTGTCTATCAATCCATCTCTCCCCCGCTCTCTCTCTGTCCTCCTGTCTCCCTACGTCACCAACCTGCACACACAGAAAGTCGGTGGGGGGGCTCAGACTGGCATCAGGAGATGATGGAGAAGGAGATGCGGCGTTACGTGGCGCTGGAGCTGCAGCATCATGTCTCCCATTGAAAGCAGCAGCAGTCTGTTTGGGTGGAATCAGGCACGTTTCCTCACAGACCAGCACCGATTGCACCTGAATGCACAAGCAGCATTAAACTAAGCATTTGCCTACTTTGATGTAGGACTAAAAACATGCTTTTTAATGCTTGATTTCCTGTATTTTTCCTCTGTTTTTGATTTACTACCCCACTACCGACTGTGCGGGCGGCCTGATGAGGTTTTTAATGTTTATTATTCTATTTACTCTCCATAAAAAAGTATTTTTTCATTTCCCCCCCCCCCATTAGGCTGAACATAAACGAGTGTGAAATGTTCTGCATTAGAACCTGGTTAGCTTGTAAGCAGATATGCACCGATCAGGTCTGTCCTGCCAATCCAACCTCTGTCGCTTCCTTTATGTCAATAGAAGTTTTAAATTCAACAGATGTAGGAATTGAAAGCTCTAGATTTGTGAATCAACAAGGGGAAATAGTCTGATTCCACTCTCGGTGCATCTTGTGAGGTAGAAATTGTATGCAATCTGAAGTAGGTGATGAATTTTTAGAGGGAGAGCGTTCTTCGTTTTCATAGATTGCCTCTGACTGGAGTTGGAGAATGTGCTAAAGCTCCAAGAGAGTTGTAGTAATTATATCTTAAATATCAAAGCCTGTGCAGCGGGATGTTTTTAATCTGCAGCAATCTCTACCGAGTGTGTGTTTGAACCCTCTTCGATCTGTGCACACAATTTGGTGGAGTACAAACCTAAAATGAAGATATGAGCAAGAAAGAGAAAGGCGATATTAGATTATGAATAAAGTTATTCCACATACCCCACAAATAAGACTTCTTTTTTACTTCTTAATTTTTCTTCGTTTTTTTTAAAGCTCTGTTTATGGAAAGATTTATTTTTTTCTGTAAGATATCTAAGCAGTAAATGTGACAATGTCTGATAAAACTGAAATGCACTTTTCATTCAGAGGCAGTTCTCTGTGTAAAAACAATACTGTCGCACTGTTCTGGTTTCTGTGCACAAAGCAGAAAGATTGGGACACAGTTCTCGGAGATAAGAACTCTGGTAATTTTTTTTTCAGTTTTATTTATTAAATGCATCAGAACAAATCATGTTTGCCCATCAAACAGACTAAGCAAGTCTGTCTCGGACTAAGCTACAACAGACTTTTAGCTAACCAGTAAATCAGCAGAAAATACATGTTTTGAATCATATTTCTTTAGCCTCTGTTCCATTTAAAACCACAATCGCAATCAAGTGCCATGAAATCCTATTCATGTCTTACAGCCGTAAAAAAAGAAAACAAAAATAGAATTGCACAAAATACAAATCAGCAAATTAGACCTTAAAGTAAAATTAAAAGGCGTTATTGGCCTGCAAAAAGCACCATCGTTGCATTTGTATTCCTTAGGTTTTGATTTTGCCCCCTAAAACATTATTACAGAGTTCACTGTCATCAGTTTTTTTTTTTCTGATGACATGTTATGTCTGATGTGTAACAGTATTAGTAGTTTTATTGTAATATATAAGATATTTTTAAAAAGTTCAGTTTTCAGTGCATCTAAACATCTAGCTTTGGTTGCGTCACACATTTTAGGTGTGAGATTCTGATAAAACGCCACAGTTTCACTTTATCAACGCAAAGAATCAAACTAAAAATCTGTATTTAAACGTGTGATACCACAATAAAAGTGGCCACGACTGGTTTTTTGCAACTGAAAATATTTCCAAACATATCTCGCAAATACACTAGTCTATTTGACAACCGTCTGACTACCAGTGTGCAGCAGTAGGTGGGGGAGGGGCAGCACTGTCTTCCTCCACGCTCACTCCATTACTGCCTGGGGCAGCTCATTCAGAAGTCTTTAAATCCTAGAAATGGCTTGACAGAAGTTTTGCGGTTTCAAAACAGTAATTTTAACGTGTAAATGATGTTTTAGAACATTTTGTGTTTTTATTTTTTGTCAGCAAACTTCTACATCAACGCTATCACGTTTGCCACAAAAAGAAACAATTTTCGAGCACATTATCTTGCTGAATGCCATTGAGCTTTCCACACAATTTCAAAGACTGCAGGCTTAACAGATTCGGGCTTCATTTCCAAAATAATCTCCATATTTATATCAATGGGAACTTGAAAAGCTTCAGTATTTTCTATCTGTGTAAATCCAAATAATTGTTCCTCTTTAATAAAACCACATTATGTTTGTGAGGCAGCTGATCCCACAGATGTAAAAAAAAAAAAGGGAGTCGAATCAAGGCGTTTTGTTATATCATCTTTACCCATCTATAAACCACAGGAGCATTATCTACAAGCTCAAAGTACACGTGTGACATGCACAGTAATGAGGCCCAGCATGCGCCGCCGCTCTAAAAGACAGTAAATGATTTATTTATGCATTCCTTTTCTCCCAGATTTGTTCCCAGCGTTGCTACAAAAAGTAAGATGAAAACCACCGCCTTTTTGTGTTGAGGCATGAAGCGACTGTCTTCTGATTAAACAAAAAAAACAACAAAATAAAAACGGCACAGTTTCAGTTTTGCTGTGGGTGTCTCTGAAGACAATAAATTATTACATCATTTAATGTGTTTTATGATATGAGCCTTGTCCTGTCGGTACAGGACTGCTCTTTTCTAGGGAAAGAAAAAAAAACCCAACGTTGCGGTATTGCCAAAACAAACCTGAGTGTTTTACCCGACAGAACAAGGCTCGAGTCTTAACCTTCATGCAGGATTTCAGGAATTATATCCCTACATTCATGATCCAATGAGGCTTGACCTAAAATGCCTCATTTTAGATCAAGCTTTTAACTTACCACACCAGGCTGCAGTTGTCTTTTCCTCTCACCTTTTACACAATAAACTTTTGCATCTCTGTGTTTCAGCTTTGTGGGAATCAACGCCTCTGATATCAACTACTCTGCAGGCCGCTATGACCCTTCGGTGAAGCCCCCCTTTGACGCCGGCTTCGAGGGAATCGGCGAGGTCGTAGGCCTCGGCCTCAGCGCCAGCTCCCGTTACACCGTCGGGGACACAGTGGCCTACTTCGGGAGCGGAGCGTTCGCGGAGTACACAGTTGTCCCTGCCAAGGAGAGCGTGCCTGTTCCCTCAGTGAAGCCGGAGTTCCTCACCCTGCTGGTGAGTGGCGCCACAGCCTACATCGCCCTGAAACGCCTCGGCGACCTGGCAAAGGGCGAGACCGTCCTGGTCACAGCAGCTGCCGGAGGAACAGGACAGTTCGCTGTGCAGTTCGCCAAACGGGCCGGCTGCCACGTGATTGGGACGTGTTCGTCCGACGTGAAAGCAGGCTTCCTCAAATCCATCGGCTGCGACAGGCCAATCAACTATGCCAAGGAAGACCTCGCCAAGACACTGAGGAAAGAGTACCCACAGGGCATAGACGTGGTGTACGAGTCCGTCGGGGGAAGCGTCCTGGAGCTTGCTGTGAACAGCTTGGCCACTAAGGGCAGACTGATAGTGATCGGCTTCATTTCGGGCTACCAGACCTCGTCGGGCATCCCACCTTTCAAGGGAGGGACGCTGCCGGTCAAGCTGCTCCAGAAGTCGGCCAGCGTCCGGGGGTTCTTCCTACCCCACTTCCTCGGGGACTACAGGGAGGCCCTGACCAGCATGATGCAGATGTTTGCCAAAGGGGAGCTGGTGTGTGAGGTGGATTGTGGGGATATGGCGCAGGAGGGAAGATTTGTGGGGCTGGAATCAGTTTTCAGGGCAGTGGACTACATGTATGCTGGGAAAAACCTGGGCAAGGTCGTGGTAGAGGTGGCGCCGCCAAATGTTGGAGATAGCAAGCTGTGATTTACCTTAATGACGCACTAAAATCAAATCAAACTGAACTTTATGTGGCTTCAAACTTTAGATTCTATTTTCGTAAGATCTTTGATAAAGTTCAATAAAGAATGATTAATAAAAAGATATTAAGGATTTAAAAAGTTTTTTTTTTTCCTAATTGTAAGATTTGAACAGTGTTCAAACTAAATTCCTCTATCATTTTGTATCAAGCCTACAGCTGTGTAAAAAGACAACCTCTTTTTTCTTAGATATTAAATCAGACAAAATGTTTAACGCTCAGATTTACCAAAATTACAGAAGTATACATCTGGATATTTTGAAGGAACACATTTCTTGTGTGACATAACAGAAAAATCTAAAAACTCAGCCAAGATTAAAAGAATAGAAATGTGGACCTCCTTAAATTTGTAGACATACATATTTTTACATTTTGAAGAAAGTGGGATCTTGCCTGAGAAAGTTGTCCTGACTGTGGAGTATACAGGTTCACAGTCAAGACCTGTATACTCCAGGTCCTGACTGTGTGGGGGTTTTGCAACAAGAGGGACTGGTGAACTTCACAAATTAGATTACATCATTTGGAAATAATTTTATGCAACAATATTTGACCAGCATCAGCCAGGAAGGTAATACTTGCAAGACCCATTTGAAATGGGTCTTTCAAATGGGAAAGGACCCCAACCATACAGCTAAACAATCTAAAAATAAAAAAAAAAGCATCTCAAGAACAACCAGGTCAATATTTTGAATCCGAGTGAGGCGGCCTACAAACCTGACTTTGCTCACTGGTTCTGTCAAGAGAAATTGGTCAAAATCATTGTGAGAAGCTTGTGGAAGGAAATCAAAAATGTTTAACTGAAGTCATACAGTTTAAAGGCAAATACTAAAGAAATAAACGCTGAATTTGAGAAATTTTCAATTCAATATTTTTGCATTTAGCCAACATAAATAATTTTGCTAATCCCAGGTGAACTAAAACTTGAAAAGTTGAGTCAAGAATTCAAGTCAGGCAGTGAGAATTGTCTCTTTCTACACTGTATCCAGTTTCACCTGTAGCTGTTTGAAACGAGTTGCTGAAACAAAACCCCTCACGTTCGGCCTCTCAAAACATTTTCATGTTTTTTGTTATTGTGCCTCACCTACCTACTGCTCCCCGTCACCGAGCCTCCCCCACAGTCCTACCTCTGGAATTATTTTATACCTGCTGCCGTAATGCGCTTGCTTTTAGCACTCCCGACTACTTTATCTGCCATAAATATTTTATGATGGACTTCACTGTTTTTGTAATGGTGGGGAGAGCGAGGGGCGGCGGGCTTGGCGTCAGTGCGAGCTTGTCAAAAGCAAGTGCCGCTCCAGGTGTGCTCGGCATTTCATTGCCATGCTTGTGGCTGACAGAAACGGCGTTCGCACAATCAATCTTTTCATTCACATGCCCCCGAAGCCGCTTGTAATAACAGCAAAAAAATAAGAAAAAAAAAGAGGATAAATTAGTCCAGCTAAGCAGTAGTTGGACTACAAAATGTCATTATTTTCTCCCTCAAACTGAGTGGTAAAAAAAATCACTTAAGGTGAATGCTTTAGAAAATGCCCCCTGACACATTTTGTTTTCTTTCTTTATCATTATCTTTTTGTTTTGTTTTTTGGGAGAGAAAAAAAAAAAAAACAAAGGCACACAAAAATTACTTATCAAGGTTATTCACACGCCGTTGATCACAAAACGACAACGGTCCATTTCACTCAAACATAAGCTTTCAAACGTCTCATCTGATTGGACTTTTTTAAAGCATCATAGTGACATTAGTCTTCGAATGTCAGAGCAGTCTGTTTCGTGTTAATGTGTTCCGCCGAAAAACAAACACCTGTTCTTTCTTGGCAGGAAGGCCCTGCCGTCTTCATGCTCTGTGATCCCGTTATTTCCTCATCCAGGTGGCTGCTCAAAAATACAACTCAGTGTGAAACGCGTTACAGGTGTGACCCCAGCATGCAAAAGCTGCCACTTTCAAAGAGACGGAGCAGGAGAAAACAAAATGCTGCAGCACACTGGGACGGAGCCATTTTGGTTTGGAGAAAGTCAAAACACTGTTGAAATGGACCGTCCAGAATTTCCTCAGAGTATAACCCATAAAAGCTTTCCAGTAGTTAATATCTTACCTGCAGTAGAAAACACTCCTGGTGTCTTCATTCAGCTGTAAAGTGATAGTGTAAATCCAGATGTGTTGGTCCTGGATGTTGAAGCTAACGGCTAGTCAGAGAAAGGCCCAGGTTAAAATGTCTGGTATGAATAGCAAATGACTTCTCTGTAAATAACAAATGCAAACCACTTTTTATGGAAATTGTTTTAGGATATTTGTTTTTGGGTCCCCTTTGAATCAGCTGTTAGCTTGATGGCGTTTATTCAACAGGAAATAGAGGTAGGAGGAATTACACCACCGTTGATATCGCTACGAGAAAACACGTTTTGAGACAGACCGTGTAAAGTGTTTCCATTGAGAAGAACTGAATTATTTTCCCAATTAAAAAATAAGGCTTTATTTTAATCATTATATATAAACCTCCATAATTTTTGGTGTAGCCTACTTTTATTTGAGAGAATTACTGTGACTGAAAATGCTTCACGTGTGCTGCAATTGTTTCACTGGGGACGATCAATGATGATGCGAATCCTCCAACCTCATTTTGCCATGCAAACAATCACTGGATTCTATATAATTAATAGACCAAGATAACACCAAAGTAGTCAATGCAAATGTTTAGCATGTTATAAATACACTAAGCTGAAACAAAAATGTTAATGAAATAGCTGTTGCTGTGGTATTTTTATGTGTTAAAAACAGATGGATGATAGAATAGATTGTATAGATTTTTGGATTGCTTTATTTTTCTATTAGATGCCAACATCAAAACACTTTACATGTATTAGTACATTTCACATAGGAAGATCATTTTTGGCGCACTACCTTCAACCTCTGCTAATAATCAGTGTAACGACATTTTATAGCTTCATACAGCAGCAATAAACGACTGGGACGTCTTTGAGGCTGGAGTTGGTTCACGATGGAAAATATGACAAAAGTGCTTTTGCTTATTTGTCCATTTTTAGAACATCCTGCAAACATCCACCTTCAGAAACACCTCAAATTAGCATACTTTTTTTTCTCCATGACATACTGGTTCTCTCTACTATAGAACAAACCAGGCTTCGAGCAACTTTTGGGACTAAAATTATAATTAAACTACAGCCTTAAGACTATAATTAAATGGAAGCACTGGGAATCACTCTGACTGCGCACAACAGGTTCCCTCTGCAACACCCCTGTTTGTTCAGGTGTTGGAACACAAAAGCAAGCTCCTACACGCCAGCCGCTCCGAGAGGTGACCAGAGGTGACGATGCGCGCAGATGTTTGAACGGGTTCAGCCCGCATCCGAGAGTCGGACTGCGAAGGAGAGAAGACGAGGAGGAGGAGGAGGAGGCCAAGTTCTGCGTCTTCCACAATTAACAGGAGAGGCCTCGTCTCGGCGTCCTCACGGGGCCTACCTGTACCTCCGCTGATTAGTGAGCAGTCACAGCCCCAATTAGAGAACACACAGCAACCTGAAGAGACAACACTCTTTATTTAATTGGATTGTGTTGCCGCGTTCGGCTGCTAACTGGCATCGCACCGAATCAGCGTGGAGCCACCGAGCGTAAACAAGACATTAAAGATAGAGAGGGGCCTTCTGAAGGTGTTGCTGCAGACTGCGACGGTGGAACAGGTGGAGAGATCTATGCCTATTATATGCAAATATGAATCGTTTCAAGATAACAAGCAGGCTGTAACGCTTAGTTCAATCTATTGCGCTTAAATGCGTGTGTGGTGCGAGGGGGGGAATTTGCATTAGTCCCAATAAAGATATGTTCAGATTTACTTTTAAAGGGGAAGAAAAGTTGTGAACTGTAAGTTTAAAAAAAAGTAAAGTGGAATTTTAAGACTTACACCGTTGCTACACTTCTACTGTGAAATGACCTCAATGTCTTGCAACATTACACATTCTTTGAACCTTTTAACATTTTGTCATATTACAACCAAAACCTCAACAGATATGATGCATGTATATGCAAATATATATATTTTTCATATATCATATAAATATATATTTTATATGCTATAAAATATTTGTGAAGTGAAAGGATAGAAAGTGATTTTCACAGTTCCTCCATTTAAAAATTTGAATAGCCTTTACTCTGACACATTAAAATAAATTCAGTGCATGAGTTTTGCTAAACAAAAAGCATCAAGACGAATGAAAAAAAACCCAAAAAAACAACTGACAAGTCAACAGAGAAACTTAAATGAAATGCTTTCTGTGGCAAACAACAAACATTACACATTAACCTGAACTCACATGGGACGTGGTGGTGGCAGTATGATGCTGCGGGAAAGCTTTTCTTCCTATCCGATTGGCAGCATAAATTCTCAAGGTCAATCTGCAAATAAGAATGTGGAAAAAAATGTCAGTTTGCAAAACTGATGATGTACCAAAAAGGTGGTTCTATGTATCCATGTATGCCACACTGTTCAGATATTTTTCTTAAATATTAAATGTATGTAGTTTCCTTTAATTTGAGAAATTTTCAGAACTTTTTACTTAAAATCCCAATAATAATATGATATAATCGAAGGGGTGTGAACAGTTTGGCATTCAACTTTCACTTGGGTGTTGGCATCTCTTTGTATCATTCGGTGAGCCCAGAGTTCAACTAGTAAAACCCTAACATGAATATGTTTATGTAACTGGAGCGACGTTAGTCAGCTTTGCCTGGTTCTCAAATTATCAGTCCAGAGTAACTGCTATGCTTTTTCTTATTCAAGTTGCAGGGAAGTTTTTGAAAGATTCCCCCTTTTTCTCCTTTTTATTCCCACGTCCCCTCTCCCGCCCCCTTCGCTTTTGTATGTGTCACCTAACAAAGACATCACCCCCATAGTGTGGCACGGTAGTCTACCTCCCAGGCGCCTCAGGGACACCGGCTTGCTGCCTGGTGCTGCCAGCATCCAGACAGTCCAGTTTCTTTCCCTCTGCAAGTCAGTCAAGACCCCTCTCAGCTCTCCAACTCCCCGAGCCCCCATCACTCCTACCCCTGCCTAATTACCAAACCTAAAACCCCACTCAACTAATTAGCCACAGCAGACCCAGGAGCTGTGAGTAAAGGTAAAGAGATGGCTTCATTCAGGACGGTGTATGTATGTGTATGTGTGTGTATGTGTGTGTGTGTAAAAAGAAGAAAGGGAGCAGAATATTCATGCCTCCTTTTGCAAGCACATCTCTACATCCAATTAAAGTCATTTATTAAACAGGTTTTTTTGTTGTTTTTTTTAAACAAAACCTGGGACGTGCGTGACAGAACGAGACAGGAAACGTGTTTGTTTGAGGCCGCACGCACACGACTCCGCCGCACGCAAACATCCCCGCGTGTCTCGGTGCGTCCTGGCAGTCTGTCGTCTCTTCTGTCCGTCAGCGGCGCGAGAGCTCAGTGGGACATAAATTACAATATGCGGCGTGTGCCACTTGTGTGAGTCTCAATGAAGGGGGAGGAATAACTTTCTTAATCAAGTTCCCCTGATTAATTGTAATAAAGGTGTCATCTGTAAATGTGTCGTCCTGATTGAGTAATTCGGGGCTGGAGACGGTGGGCCCGTCCCCGGTGATTGGGGAGGGTTGGACAAAGCCGGGTAGAGGAGGAGGAGGTGGAGGTGGTTTGTGGAGACACAAATAGCTCCTGGGCACAGTGGCAGCCTTCGCACATCTGACAGTTATGAAATACAATTATCAGTGTGATCTGCTTAAGAATTCATCAGCAGCTTTACCGGCCAGTAAAGACGTTCGCAAAGAGACAGCAAGGGATGGTGGGAGGTTGGAGGGGGGCTGGGGTTGTGGGCCTCACTGATTAAATGAGGTTTTTATTTTGTCCAACAGATTGCTCACATTATGCTACAAAGCTGTAAAAAAAATAAAGCTTCCTCTGTTAAATATCTGTTTTATTTTACATCGTCCTAAGAACGCTGAACTCATGCAACTGGAGAGGCTGGCCTTCTACTGTATGTGTGATACAGAGCAGATTTACTTCTGTGTCTGCTTTTTCTGGCACACATAAGCTTCAGATCGTCAGGCATGTTTTCATGTCAACCAAAGGTCTCGAATCAATGTAAAAAGCAACGTTGAAATAGTAACTTCATTACATTTTAGAAAACAAAATCCGTTCAAACCAACATGGCCCTATGTGTTAAAAAGTTATGGACTTTTTAAAGACTTTAAAAAGAAAAACTAACTGCATTTTTTGAAGCTGAGTTCAGTTTCACCAGTCCTAAGCTACGCTGATTGCTGCAAGATTTGTAGAAATCAAGAAATCACGTAAAAACGCGTTTGCATGTGAAAACGGAGATTTGGGATCTCACACATGGGAGTCTGTGACAAATAATGTGTCAAAATATCCACATACCTACTTTGACACGATTCCCAATCGATATCGTCTTGTGTTTCAATATCTATACATTCTAATTCGCTGTTTAAAAGTAGCTACCGCCTCTATCAATCTGTCCACACAAATAAGCCTCCTAGCGCCATGTTAAATTCCCAACAGGAAGTCACGCTTGCTTTGAAGGATTCTGATTGGTTGGCGTAGGGTTCAGCTTTGCTACGCTGCCCCCTGTGGGTTCGGCATGTTCAAAACAGGGCTCAGGGGTGGACGAAAACTTTAACGTGTACAATATTATTTTAAACAATGCGGTGGAGATATTCGTTTTATAACAACACGGCTGCGTGTGTACAAGTTCTTAATAAAAGTGAAATTTAAAAATGTAAAAAAAAAAATAAAAAAAAAACTTAAACAAATGTGGTAAGAAATAACATTCTACCTTTGAATATGTTGAATCCAAGATAAAAACATTTCTACTTGACAGATAAAATTCATATTCCGTGTCATTTATCAACTCTCTGTCGGCTGTCTTGGACTTTGGGACATTATTTGGACTTTTGAAGGGGGATCCCTTGGTGCATCTGTGCGGATGTAGATACATATTCAGGTGAAAGGCAAGGGCACCACTCACCAGCTCAGGATTAATGACAGCATTGTCACCATGCTTACCAAGGCTGCCTTCAATTGGCTGGATAAGGAAGAAGAAAAATGGCGGAAAGAACAGAGGAGGAAATATGAGCGTCCCGTCGGCAGGATAACGGACAGGTCCTCAGTCCGGCTCCCTCAGGCCCCCTTCTGTCCTCATTCTTTACCGGCCCCAGCTTGCTACAGAGGCAGTGTCTCTGCGGCCAAGGACACGGGGGTGTCAGCAGCGCGTCTGGGTAACATCGTTCATCAGGCCGCATCGGTAATGGGGAGCTCTCTGTGACAGTGGTCATCAGGACACAAAAGCAAAAGGGCCCATAAACATAACATGACAGATGGCCGGGAGGACAGCTTCGGACAGGGAGGGAGGGATGAAAAGCGAGAGGTAAAGTGAGATAGAGAGAGGGGGACTGCGGTGGACAGAGAGATCTCAGTCGGGATTGTTAAAGTCTTTGGGAAAAGTCTTAAGCACCGGGTGGTTTATAGAGGTACGTGTTCAATGTCAGCTGAGAGTGAAAAGAGACAGAGAAAGGAAAAAACGGGAAGATCGCTAGGGAATTCCTCTGTGGCTGATGTCCAAAAAAAAGAGAAAAAAAAAAAACTAAAAACAGTCCTAGAAGACTAAAGTCAGCGAAAATAGCATAATTAAATCAGTTGAACTGGAAAGATGAATGCAAATGATGCCTTTTTTATTTTCGTATTCCAGTGAAAATATATTCAGCCATGCATGTCTTCTCCAAATAAAACACCAGGCCTTGTTAAAAAAAAGGGAAAAAAAAGACTTAACTGGTTCAAATTATACATGATCTGTTGTCCTTCTTAAGCAAAGTTTTCATTTCCAGCTCTCCTAATTTCTTCATTTTCCAGCATCCCTGTTTGTTAACTACCTTTCATCAGTGACTGTGGCCAATTAGTGAAGTTAAACCTTTTAACCTTCAGCATCCTGCTGCACAGTTAAGCTGAAGATCCAACATGAAAGATCCACTCGCCTAAACAGAGTTAGGATAGAAAAGACACACAGCCTTGCAAATGTGTTCATGCTCTCAGAGGTTTTAAACACTTCATTTCATTACAGTCTCAAACTTTTATGCATTTTATTGAGATTTGCGAAATGGACTAACCAAAGTGCAACATTTATGTTTGTGACATGCGTTTATATTTAGCCCTCTGAGTCAATACTTGTAGAAAGAGTTACAAGTCTTTTGGATTGTGTCTCTACCAAATGGGTTTTCTTACAGAACTGCCTTGAATTTAGGACTGAACAGTGAAACTGTTGGTACCATTGTTGCCTTGCAGAAAGACGGTCCTGGGTTTGATGTTTGTGTGTTGTTTGACCTGTGTGTACTGTGTTGGCCTGTGATGGACTGGTGACCTGTCCGAACTATGTCGTACCTTTCTCCCTATGACCGCTGGAAATAGACACCCTTGCACACGACGTCGAAAGAAAAGCTTCAAATAAAACACCCCATAAGAACTCTGCGTCGGTAAAAGTTAGTTCATAATTGTGGAAGTGACAGCAATGACATAAAGTGCGAAACAGGTTGTGTGAAAAAGTAGAGGTGAGGGTGTCGGGGGTTGTCGCAGAGTCAACTGCAGAATCTGTTGGAGGTCCCTGCGGAGAGGAGACGATTGTCGTGTTGGCAACACCTTTATCACCTCAGGATGTATGCGCCGTCTTCGAATGTTTACAGAAACGTTTTCTCCCCAAATGAGAGCCATCCTGCTCAAAACGTGGGAAAATGCAGCTCCGTGGCCTCCGTAGGTTCGGCCTCCCTCCATCTCTCTTTGTTTTGTGGAAACAGACCGACCCGTCCATTAATCGTCAGCCATCCATCCCTGCGCACCTGTATATAAAAGGGAAATTAGAATATCCATCACTTGAGCGAAACGTCGACATGATTGATGGGTTAGTCACAGGATCCATCCACCCACCCCCACACACACACACACATGCACGCCCACACACTCAAGTGTGTGTTTCAGGAGTGAGAAGTGAACATTATCTAGTTCCATGATCAGATTTAGTCCACGCATTTCCATTCGGGAGAGCTTTCTGAGTGGATGAGGAGAGCCGGCAGAAGGTTTGTGGAAATCTAATATCAAAAGGCTTTTTTGGTTTGTTAGACTTGTTATTCGCAGAGTGGGCTGGTGACACTTCTGATATAACAGCGTAAGACAATCTAACGAGGCAGAATCTCATTTTGTTGAAGCGCTTCCGTCAAACTGTGGTCTGAGGGATGATGGGGAAAATCTGTGCAAACAGGTTTTGAGTGGGGTGTGCTAAGACTAAAATATCAACCGTTCTTGGAGAAAAGTAACATATAACCGGTGTATAACAGGAAACATCCCTGGAGAAAGTGACATTAATGCCAGAAAGCGCAGAATGCTCATTTGCTGTTTATGAAGGGAAACCATATTTAAACTAAAAAGAATAAGTAGATGCTAAAGAATTAAGCTTGAGATCAAAACTAATGACTGATGCATCTTTATACACCCATCAGACATATTCACACAGGAAGTGAATAACACTGATTATCTCCCATTCATGCCACCTGTTAGTGGGTGGGATATGTTAGGCAGTAAAAGAAAACAAAAAAGTCTTAAAGTGAATTTGTTAGAATCAACAACAAAAAAATTGGCTAACATGAAGATTTGGTGAGATCCAAATCGTAATGGTCTGATGACTGGGTCAACGTTCAGTGATAAATGTGGCGATACTGTTTGATCCAGTCCAATAGATGAGTTCGAATAGCTCAGATAGATAAAGTTAATGCCAGTTCTGATAGTAAGGTGTTAGAATACATGGTACATAAGTACACATTAGATGCAGCTCTGTAAAACCCACCAAAAATTACAAGACAAATTTCCTTTGGCCAAGCTCAAAGTTGGAGCTAGAACTTTGGGTGAGGAAAGACAAAGAACTAGTGGTAAGCAATCACTGACACTGTTCAGCCCTGGAACAGGTTGGGTGGAACATGGACTTTGACACTTACCAGAGGAATGTTGCCAGCAGGATGCCAGAAAGCAAAACAGGACTATTTAAATAAAAAATGACAAAACTCACATTTGCAAGTGATTTGACGTTTCAAACGTTTTTTGGGGAATTCGGGATTAGCTTGTAGAGCACAACATAGTCTCTCTTACATTTCATATTCCTCATATTTCAGTCCGGTAGAGCATCTTCTGTGGGACAGACAAATTTACACCTTAGAGGCTCCACCTCCAACTTCCAGAAAGTAAAGTGTCTCCTGCCTATATCTTTGTACCAGATATCACTGCATACCTTCAGGACTCCAGCAGAGTCCATCACATGAAAATAGGATCGACACATCTTAAGCAGGTGGCCATAATGCTCTGGCTGAGAGGTGTGCATCTACAGCAGAGGCACTGGTGTCTGCCCTCCGCTGTCCATTTGTTTGCCTGTTTGCGTGTGCGTGTGTGTGTGTGTACTTTGATGGGCTGGAGACAGGAGCCCTAACGCTGCAGGATGGAGAAAGGTGAACAGGAAACAGAAGGTGCCCATGGAGGAGGTATGTGACATCTGTCAGATCCAGTGTGGGTGTGGGGATTCAACGCGCCCCCCTCCCCCTCCCGCCTGGCCGAGGGTCACGCATCGCACCGCAGTCGCTGAAGTTGTCACGACACCATGACACTTCCTTGGCAGTGGTGGCCCCATTAGGCCTCTTACGGCGAATACACATACATTGTTTTTTTTGTTTTGTTTTTTTTTTTTTTTTTTTTGAGTAAATTTGTCTTAAGGTAGCAGGGGGCGGGGGGGTGTACCGTTTGTTCTCTCTCCAAACAAAAACGTCTTGCTTATTCTTGTTTCTATTTTCCTTCTCCCTCCCTTCTCCTTTCCAAGTCAGGGTCTTGGACAGCGGAAGGTCAGGTGACATGGCAAGGTCGAGAAACAAACAAACAAACAAACAGAAGGAATTAAAACAGAGAGAAAACAGACCAGATGAAATGTGGTGGCGTGTTTTTTAAGCCCTGATGGCTTGTAGCAGCCATTACTCTCTGTGGTGTCCTCTGCCCCCCATTGGTCGCAACAACACCTCCTGGCACGGCTGCCACTGTCACATCATCTCATATTTCCGCTTAACTACATGGACAATGAGGGCCATTTCACACCGGGATCGGTTCAGCGCTTCGTGCTCTTCAGGCAGCAGCGTCTGTTCAAGGTGGGAAAGGTCATTCGCAGTAGATTTAATAAAAAATGCGTTTCCCTAAGCCAGCGTGAGCTCAAATTAGATTTAGTCATTTGTTTTGTCTTCGTGGAGACGAAAACAAAGAAAATGCCGCAAAAATTGTTGAAATCATTTTTACTATTGCCTGATTCCAGAGCTATGACTAACAGCCAGTGTTTTTTTTTTTTTTTTTTTAATGAAATGACAATTTGGTTTTGATTGTCTAATCAGGCTGATTGAAGCAACCCCCCTGTTCTATGTTAATAGAAGAGGTCTGGTAACCCCTTTAACACACATCCAGTGACAATCCCCCTGTCAAACACCAGTCATTGTTTCAGTTTACACACACAAAATGGCTGATTGAGACAAATTTGATGGCGATGTTGGGAATCATTTCAAAACTGACACCACAGGAGAAAGCACAGTCCTATTAACGTCTCGTGAACATTTAAGTTGCTGTACTTCCTTCACCCTTAGGTCGTTTGACTATTTTTATTTTTTTGTCAACATCATCTGGGTCATATTTGGAACTAAACTGGCTCAACCGTTGGGAGTGTTATCAATGAAATTTTGACACAATTTGGTGTTACAAGATGAGAAAGATCAGACCTGTTAAAATTAGTTTAAAGTGGAAAATATTGGCTAATGTGTGGAAAGAAGCCCTGGAACAGAAAAAACAGACAGCTCAAGTCAACTCCACCAAATAAGCCGAGAAAAGTTGCCGAAGACTAAGCCAGAATTCCACGAATTTATTGTTAACTACAAAAAATGGTTGAGAAGCAACGTGGGAAAGAATATTTGACAAAATAATAGCCGGCTGCATGTATGAAATACAAATTTATTGGAAGTGCAATAGCATGAAATGGAATACAACACAATAAGAAATTTAACAGCAGCGCTGTATTCACCAGTCTGTATGCATAATTGTGAACCTGTGTGGAATAAAGAAAATTCCTTAAAAGATCAATAGCAACAACAATAAAAAAAGCTAAGTCTTTAAGTTAATGTTAGCCATTTGTGATCCAAGGTAGACATCCACTGTTTAATTCACCAGTGCTGGGTGTCCCACAGCCTGATGCTCCTATCACCATGCTTGACTGTTGATACATCGTTCAGTGGTTTGAAATTATATCAGTGCAGTATGACAGAAATAGAAAACAAAACCTTAATTCAAACTTGTGTATCGAACGCTTGCTTTTAAATTTAACTGGAGATGCATTCTGTTTAATTCAACTAACCGATAATATAAATCATAGCTCAAATGACTCAAAGAGGCTTTCTGACATTTCTGACCATTTATCTGTGTATGTGAACTTCTGACAGGAACCTGTGCACCCACCAGCTGGTGATGTCACTGTTTTAATTATAAAACTCACAAGAAACAGCTTAAACACTGCCAGCTTACGCAGATTTGAATGGGTTCAATCCAGACTGCTGCAGGGGAAGCCTGGGCCTAAACATCTTAGATCTGTATGCAGAGTGTGCCTTTAAAAAACATGTTTCTTTTGTTTATTCTTTGCATTGTCTTTTCCTCTCTGTGTGGAGTTTTGACATTGGAGATGACAGGTGTCTGTGGAGTGGAGGAGGAGGAGGAAGAAGAAAAAGGAAGAGATGCCGGGTAAGAAAAAAAACAAAAAAAAAAAACAATCTTTGCCTGTGGGTGAAGGCAGACTCCTCTAGGCGAGGCGGCCTTCAGCGTTTAGCTGGGGGCGCAGTATCAAAATCACAGCCACTGCTGTACCCCTAAGGCGCTAATCTCAACCAGTTACCGTCAAGTGCAGCTTCTTCTTTATGTAATCCTTCATTCTCACCCCCCCACACCCTCCAACCGCCTCTTCCTCAACTCCCTTCGTCTCTCCGTTTTTAACCAGACCCAATCCACATAGGTGAGAGGATAAATGACAGGTCGGGAAGCTGCAAGGCATCTTGAATCCAGCATGGTGTCTGTCTTTGTCGCTGCTCGCAACAAATCCAAACAGTACAGCTGTAGATGAATCGGTTTTCTCCTGGAATTGTAAAACCGTAATTAGCAGGGTTTTCTGTGTTTACCTGCAACAAAACCCACCAGATGCCGAGGAGACCTCCGCCGTCACTCAAGTCGGCTCGATGGAGGAGGGTTGTTGTTGTTTGATCGCTGGATGACTGCTAATTTAATAAGTGTTAACTATGACGCAGCCAGGCGAAGGAAAAGAAGGGAGGGAAAAAAAAATTACGGAGAACTTAAAAGTAAAAAAGATGTAAAATAAAGCATAGAGATCAAACGATGACACATTCAACTGTGCGCATAATATGCAGCTTATTTAAGCACGCCCACGCTGTTTGTCAATTATTTAAAAACCACAGGAAACTAAGTCCAGGTAATCTCATAAAGTGTAAATAACATTCTCTCTTTTTTTGTTTTCGCTGTAGCTCAATTGAAATTACTTGATGCTGTTTAGGAATAACAGAGTTTCACAGAACCAATAAGGATCATGAAGGGATCTTTGCTAAAGGGCTGAACTAAACTTATTTTCAAGCAAATCTGAATAAATCACACATGAAGATTGAAGACTACACCCGTGTAAAACATCACACATATTCATAAGCTATTTTTGGAGTCACAAAGAAAACTGTCTGGGTAATAAAAATTGTGTAAACCCTCGGCATGACACTACCACCGCTATGCTTCACCGTGGGGATGGTATGCAGATCAGGAACATGAAACAGCAGATGCAGCACATGGATAACTTTGTGCTTATTGTATATCACTACTGACTCTTTTGTAGGAGTATTTTCTGCCTTTATAAAAACATTAGGTTTTTTCTTTTATAATTTGTGTTTTGTGAATTCAGCTAAACCAATTCAAATGTGACAGAGACTTTAGGTAGGGTATTATTGCCGCTTCATAATTTTGATGTAAACATGCACAATGTTTTCATTTAGACAGTCTGCAGTTAAGGCCAGATTTTTGACATGCACCACTTCATGCAGCCGAGCTCTCAATCTTTGCAGCTCCTCTAGAGTCTACGCAGTCTGTTTCTTCACTAATGTTCTATTACAAAGGCAACTGGTTGGACCTGATCTTTTTTTTTTGTACCATCACATTAAAGGAACGTGAATGTAAATGCATGCCACATTTTTCGGCTATTATTTTTATTATTATTAATATTAATAAAAATATAAAAAGAATTAGCAATGTATCCTTAATACTGTAAGATAAAATGTCCACAAAATACACTGATGTTTGTGGCTGTACTGTAACAAAACAAAAACTATCAAGGGGTACGAATGCTTTTGCAAGGCGAGGCGGATGATGAAGAAAATGAATGTGAAAAAGTTTTTACCCGATCCTGAAATATACATGTGGCGTCCTTACAGGGTTTTTCAGCGACTCTTTTGATCTGAAAACCTCCTTTTATGCGGCGTTTAGATTTATAGCCCAAACCCAACCCGAAATGCGGACCAGGTCAAGCCAAAATTATTCTTTTGCCAGGCTTCTGTGGAGCATTTAACAAGCATATAATACATTCAGCACAAAGAAAGTCTAATGAGAATGTTCCATATAAAGTTGCGTTGATATGTTATTGTCTAAATAGAGGAGAAAGTGAAGTGCTGGCGTTCATTAGACTAACAAGCACAACTCATTGCACAATAAATGCTTTCCCAGTCTGCTCTGCTTCTATCAATCACACATCCCAGATGATTTGCACTCGACTCACCCTGCAGTTGCAACAAGCGACACAATGGAGCAGGAAGAGGTTAAAAGCAGAAAAATTTTGAGGAGTTACACCACCTACTCAAATTGTGGTATAAAAATTACACCAGTAAAATCTTAATTAAAATAATATGTCAGGTTTGCTACAAGCTTGGGCCTATAATTAAAGTTTCATTAGCTGGGTCGGATTGGGCTTGGACACAACTTCTCTGGGCTCGGGTCGGGTCAGACTGGAAGTTTTAGGCACGATCAAAACTCTACATTTGCGTCAATGTTTCCATCACTTCTTGGCAGCCAAACACCAACAAAAAGTAAATGTACCGCTGCTGAAGGCCGGAGCGAAGACGTCTGACAGCCGATTGTAAAGAGCGGGCTAACCATGCAGACACAGAGACAGTGGCCTCAGGCATTTCTTATTTGGCCTTACTAGCAGGATGGCATGCCTTGACGTTATTTAGATACACTCTCACACGCACGCACACCCAAAGCAGACAAACGCACCCACGAAAAGTCTTGATGCAGACTGTAGGTGAAGGCCGGTATATGTCTGTCTTGTCTCGTGAACGAGGGGGCCAGAGATGGAGGTAGGGCAGACAGATCGGAGGGACGGAGGGGAAGAGAGGAAATGGAGGGATTAGATGAAACCTTTCAGTGCGTGTCATCATCTCTGACATTCTGTAGGGCTTGACCTTAACAGAGCAGCATTGTGTCAGAAACAGGGTCTCATCACAGCAACCACACACACACACACACACACACACACACACACACACACACACACGCAAGCTTCAGAGATCCCAACACCAGAACCCAACATATATTCCCACATAAACACTTTGGAGCGGATGCACAAATACACTGGGAATAAAGCAGATAAGTGAGGTGCTAAAACTCAACTAGGCGAGCAACCGATTCATCTAGAGTGCTTTGCAAAAGTATTTATATCTCTTGAAGTTTTTCACCTTTTGCTCTCCCCCCCCCACACAAATTTCAACATGTTCTTTTGGAGTTTATGTGACAGATGACAACAAAATGGCAGATTGTTAATTGTGCAGTGGGAAGCAATAGATTATTTTGGTGTGAGGAAGTTTTTTCAGGATTAGGGCTTGACCCTGGCTGGGTCATTGCCTTCTCAAGCAATTCACTTGATTCTCATCAGCGATCCATCTGGAGTTTGATTCCCCTGATTGAATTTTGCCTGGGCCAATCAGCGAACAGAACGATGAGTTGTGAACGATGATGTTGATTTCCAGCACAGTTTTAGACCTTTTGTCTGTATGTGTTGTAGTTTTTGCAATGGCAGCGAAGGAAGTGAAGGAAGCAACTCAGCCTGCGTTGAGCATGCTTCCAAATGTTGAGCAATTAAAGTCGGAACAACATGATGGTTTAAGACATTTTATCACTGGCAAAGGGGCTGTGGCCCTCTTCTGAGTGGGATTGCTTGCATCGCACAGAAACTCTGATAAGCATCATCAAGCTGGCACATTAAATATGTCACAGCCAAATATTGGCAACTGTTTGAAATCAGATCCAACAGAGTCCTTGTCTCCGGTAAGCGATCGTTTCTCAGCAGCCGAGGGTCCAGATCCTCTGTATGAAACAAAGCGTTCAACAAGAGGCTGGTTTTCACCAGGCTAGCTCCAGGCTAACGGTGGCGTAAGCAGTATTAATCCCTGAGCATACCAAATTCTTTTGGATGATTTCCTGTTCACAACTTCGAGGACAGTTTGAGGATGGCCATTTAATATTTTAAAATGACTGTGCTCTAGTACACAAAGAAAGGATGAATATATGAATGAATGTATGGAAGAACGGACCTGCAAAGAGTCCTAACCCCAACTTAGTCAGAGCGCAGGTCTTGTCCAACATCAGCGGCTGACCTCACAAATGCACTTCTGGAAGAAAAGTCAATGATTCCGTTAAACACACTCCTGTGGAAAACCTTTCTGGAAAGTTGATGCTGTTATAGTCTCCAAAGATAGGCTGACCTCCACTTCTTTTTAGGCACAATGTAGACAGTAAATGGAGGAGCCAAAGCCCAAATAATTATATAATAGTCTGTCAGAAACCCTGGAGAACTATTGATCAAGGCCACTTTTAAAGAGGAGCTCCGGTTGTTTTGGAAGCATAACATAAAATACCCTAGAAGTGTATTAAAACCTTTAAGAGGCAAAAGTGTGACACTTGCTACATCTTCCACATGTGACAGGAATGGCTCACATGACAAAAATTTACTTAGCACCAGCCCATAAAACATAAAACCCCATCTTTCAGTCCTGCCCACCTATAAAGAGAGCGTCGTTACTATGCCTCACACAGGTACCGTGCTTTATCTCCTACTCCTTCTCGTTGGACGGCGTCCATATTCTGAGGACAGATTTAGAGTTCGCCGTAAGGCTGCTATTATGAAAATAGGGTTGACCTTTGGAGGTCCGCGGATGGTTTAAAGCAGGCTTGTTCCTCCACAGTGCTGTTTGGACTGCCCACTCCTCTCAGTCCTATTAACATATGCCAGTCTCTCTAAATGTTCTCAGTCACTTTATTAAAAAATTTAAGTGCAACAGTATAATTTTTATGACTCCTATAAAGGCAGTGGTGCAGCTCATATTCGTTCTTTCATGAACAGTGAACTTTCAGAGAGAACCTCACTGGGTTGCATAATTAAAACCACTCCACACATATCTATCTATCCATCTATCTAGATGCCAGTATTTGTCGGTATATGTATTTTTGTTAGTCTGCAGAATCGGGGGCACCAGTTGCAACATGTTTGTGACCCTATCATGCGATCTGTTCTAATGATGCACAGGCCTCCATCAAAGTAGGGACCCCCCGTTGCTCATCGGGGGCTCCTGGGCACAGGCGCAGTTGCTCAGTCTTGATTTTTTATTTCTTTTCCCCACCATCTAACTGCTCGTGGCAGCACACAGTAATGAGAAGCAAAATTTGAAGAAAAATCAAAACAAAACAACATACCCCCACCTCCTCTCCATCTTAGACTGACATCCAAGTCTGTGTTCAGTCAGCTAGTTCTTTTCTTTTATTCTTTCTTTTTTCTTCCCCGTCTGCATCAAAAACAAAGATTGCTTTAATAGAGCAGTTCAGACACACTGGGCATCTTTGTTCAGTGCAGCAGTATTTGTCTTCCTCACATTCGCACACACACAGGCAGGGAAGGATTAGCGTACGACGAGCGCGTATGGATTGATATGTTTCAGTTTACTGGGCCGACGCGAGGCGCAGGGCGAACCCATCGATTTTTTGCCAATATGGGTTTGTGTTGATCCTCAGGCCACATTCATTTTCATCGCTCAGACACAGGGACGGAAAGCAGAGGTGTGTCATGCTTGTTTTGTCAGTTTCTATGGCAACTGGGATCACTGGAATCAGGAGAGGTCATGCTGCTGGTGAGACGGGGAATGTACCTCCGCAGAAATCAAAGTCACGCAAATCTTGCTTTCTTTCGCTCTGTCTGGGTCTCAGCTTGTCCATCACCTCTTCTGTGTTGGACAAGCCCTGTTGCCACTTTCCAATGCATTATCACCAACTTTACCCGCCTTTTCAATTCAGTTCAAGTTTATTTGCATGGCACATTGCAGCCACAAGGCAATTCAAAGTGCTTTACATCCTAAAATCACCAATTGTGAAACAAGTAGTAAACATATTTTGTCAGCAGCATCCTGGATCAGATGTAGCTGTCTGAATTTTTTTATTTTAGGCAGACCTATGAAGAAATCAACATGACTAAAAATGAGCATGAATGAGTTTCTCTAAATCTTGTTGATACATTAGTCTTTAATCCTGAAAATATTCTTCAGGTGATAAAAGGCTGACTTTGTAATCGTGTCTGTGTGTCTCTGCAGGCTCAGGTCTACGCATTTTGTTTAAAATTTACCCAGCTGACTGGATTCTCATGCGTAGGATTGTTGAGCAGCTTTATGAACAGCCTGCATCCTTCATTCTTTCATTCCTCCTGATAAATTTAGAGTTTGTTACTCTGATTGCAGATCTGTTGCCACTGTGTGTTAGGAAGTGAGTGTTGGCTCATTCGGGTTGGCTCGGGGCTGTTAGGCAGCTGATTCTGGGAGAGGCGTGAGGTAGAGGAAAGGATAGCTGCCAACTGACTCTCCATAGGTGATAATTGGCTGATGATGCAAGATCAAAACCCTCATCATTCATGTCTGTCCATGTAGCTGTGTGTGAGCGTCAAAAAAACATCTAAAGTTTTGTGATATAATCCACTGAGGCTACAGGAATATGTGGAGAAATGATTGGTTATTAAAAACAAGTGTGTCGGCTAGTTATGGTTCAGTTATTTGCTTCCTAAAGTCGCCATTTCTTGATGAATAATCAGTGGTGAAAGACTTGTTTGTGTCACGTACCAAAACTGCACCGAACCAAGGTATTATGGTAAAAGCCGTCTTGATCTATTAAGGTGAATCATGCAGTTAGGATTCCATATTGAGATATGCACCTGTTTGAAAACCATGACACATATAAGCAATTAGCTTCTCTGTCTAAATTAAAAACAGGATAAAAAAAAAAAAGCAAAAGTATTTTATAATTATATCCACCTCTCCAATCCAGTGAATTTCCCTAACACAGATTTTTAGTATGATCTTGCTTTTGGGCCAGAGTGGAGAAGTGAAACCTACCTAGAATCACTTCTACATTAACTCAAAGGAACTTTGCTAATTATCTGACTTTTGCTAATTAAAACTGGAGACGTCTAAGAGAGAAAGAGTAGCAAAAGCAGACTTAGCATGATTTACTCCAATTTATATTAAATCTAAAGTCAAAATATAAAACATTTATTTTAAATATAATACGTGCAAGCAGTGGGAGAAACTGGGTTTTGTGCCAAGTCATGGCAGTCACCAATTTAAAACCCTGACATGACTTTTATGAGAGATTACGTTCTCAGACGCTAAAAGCAAAAGTTCAAATCTCATTTAATTCATATGTCAATGAAGATTAACTGGTTTAACTCAAAATTTGTGTGTGAAAACTGTTAAAACACTGCGGTCCTCAACATGAGTGTGTTTTCGGTATCAATCATTGCTGTTGTGCAATTTAAAGTTGAAGAATATTAACTATAGAGAAGTTCAAACGACTTCAAACTTCTTTTTTTGTAACACTGTTGGTTGTTAAAGATTTACAACTTTTGAAGCAACCACTAAACTTTAGTCGAGCATTAACCAAACGCTGAGGACAGGGGCACAACTACAGATTTTTGAGGTGGATGCGAACATCACAATCCATTGGCAAACAATTTCAATAATTTAAAAATAGAAAAAAATTAGCTGGATTAGATCTTGGTTTATTGTGAATTTTCATCTACATAGAGGTATAACTATAAATTCATACACAGCTGGCGATAAAAAAAAAGACAATAGCAAGTTCATCACCTGTGTCTTTTCTGGACCAAATAACCAACAGCTCTGTCCGGGTGTCTTTCCATCGTTTTTTTTAAATTTCCTTTTATTTCCCAGTGATTTGGTGACTGCTAACAGTAGGACGCCGGGCTTCCTCTCCAGGCTTTGTTCTCGGTGACTCCCCTACGGTAGCTTTCATTTGACTCCCAGTGTGAGTCCCGTGTTAATTAGGTAAATGAATACGTGTGTACAAACGGGGCCACCCAGCTCTAATAGCGACTGCGGCACAGTCACAACAAAAAGGGCCCCACCAGCTCAGGGTAAGTTTGCGATTAAAGGGAAGGCCTGTATGGTGAGGTGTAACAAACCGGTGTACGGCATGCTTTGAAGCTTATTTATGGTGCTTTATCTAATCCCTGCCACCCATTGCTATAAAGGAGGTATGGATGTATTATTCATGATAATGTATGGTGGTGGCTCTCCTATGTAGACTCACAACAAAGGCAAACTTTCTTTTTATGCCTCCAAAAGGCCAATTAATTTATTTCCTTTTAGACTGATGTGAAGCAGATAATGGCAAAAAAATAAAGAAAGGGGGCGAGGGGTTGTTTTTGACATCAGGTTTTAGTGAGGCATCTCTGTCTCTATCTTTTGGGTTTCTAAACCCTCTGGCTCTGAGTTTCCTTGGCAAAACATCTGACTAAAATCGCAGATTTATTCTCCTCACCAGAGATCCTCCTTGGTTTGGATAGTTAAACTTGAACAATGTCCAAATTGGGTTCCCAAAAGAAACAAATCTATAGACAAATATGTTGAAAATAATTAATGCTGCACCTGCAAAGATTTTTGCTGTTTTGTTTAAATTTTTATGTGCAGGTGTTAAAATTGTGATTGCATTTTTTTTATTGTTAAATAATTTATTCCGCATTATGATCCAATGACGCATTCTTTAAAAAAAAAGAAAAAAAAAAGGAGTATGACTGCAAAGATTATTCATTGAATTTAACTAGAATCTACCACATTCAGTAATATGGAGAGGTAATGACTGGTGTTTACGGTGGTGCTATTCAGCATCTGGTTGCAAATCAGAAATTGGAGGTTTTCATTTGTGTGAATAAGTTTCCAACACAGCGCAGCCACAATTAGCAAATTTCAATAAAAGGTATCAAACTGATTGTTATGGGTTCAGGCACTATATTGTAGATAAGGTTATTTTTACATTATACTGCTACAATAGATCCCCCTCTATTTGTGGGTGTTGGTCCAGAATTACAGCCATCAACGAATATAGATAGCATAGATCTGCCTATTTTAATAGATCAAACACCAAATATAACCCAATATCCATTAATATGTACAGTAGAAACCATCTTAGCTCTACTGCAGCAGCTAATACAGTCTTCCTTATTTCAGTTCTTGGGCAAACAGCCAATCGGTACCAAGGAAAATAAATGGCAAGCACCAGCCAATAACATGTCAAGCAGCATGGCACCTAAGATTTTCAGCTTTACAAGCTGCATTTCCGTTCAAATAGTTTATATCAGGTCTCCAAAAGCTGCAAAAAAGTCACTCCAAGCTGAAGATCCATCCATCCATTCACTTACTTTCCTTACCACACTCAAATCGTCAGTTTTGTTCGTCACAGTTCCAGTTACTTCTTAACCATTTATCTGGCACCAAATATGAGCAGGTTCAGGTGAGTAGACATTTTCCTGACTTATAAAACAAGCACACCTCTGCCTTTTTCAACAGTCTGTTCTCTTGCATTTCCCGTTTTGAAGAGTGGCTGAATTTGGGCTATTTAAGGTCATAAACAGCTGTAAAATCTTTTCTTCTTTTTCTGTAGACAATCAAATTGAATCCAATTTCTAACGCATAAACAACTAGGAACCTTACGTCTTTGCCATGTTTTAATTTAGGCAACAGGATTGAATTTTTCAGACATTACCAAAAATCATATACCTAGTAATTTGAAGGTGAATTGAAAAAAAGAAAAAAGTGTCCTACAGAGAACAACAATACGGTATGAAATCTCTTTTCAACTCAGCCTAATGACAGGATAGAGTGGAAGTGCTACAGGATGGATAACTCAAAGTCGAACAATCACGTTTGCAAAATAAAAGCCTGTCATTAATTCAAAAGCAGTTAATAATGGATGAGGGAAGAAACCCCTGAAAGCTATTTACAGTTTGAGGAGGCAGACATATGAATAGATGACCCTTCCCTCTCTCGCAGTGACAGTCGAGGTTTACTTTACAAAACTGTTGGCAGCAGAAGATCTTCCTGTAGCAGACAGGCAGAGCTGCTGTCACTCAGCAAGGAGCTGTCACCCTGCGAGTGTGTATGTGTGCGTGTCAATATGACAGGTCTGAATTAATGAGAGGTATGTGTCAAGGGGAGAGAGACACATTGAGGAGTAAAGAGGGCAAAGATGGCGGCTGAGTGGTAGCGACTGCAGCATGTGTGTGCGTGTGTATGTAGGGACGGCTCTTAAAATGATAATTTCACTGTTTCCTGCATGCTGATTTCAGGTGAAGTCCTAATCAGATGAATCTTTAAAGTTACCATCCCTGACAGTTTCATGTTAAAGCCAAACCTGAAAGTCTATACTGCTGAGGGGAGCATGGCAGGAACTGGTATGTAGTCTATATCTCAGATTTGCTGTTGAAGTAGTCACTGTCTCGCACTTTCTGTCGGGAGCAAAACTTGAGTCATACGTAGTGTCACACATACTTCAGCTTGGACTAAAGAGGAAACCACCTTGAACAATGTGCCGAGGACCAAAGAGAGTCGAGTTGACAGCGACGCAAGAAGCAATGGGAGACTGATGCTAAATTCAACCTCAGCATCCTAACATGATCACAATGTCAAAGATTTCTTCTTGATGGAAGACATGGCTACAGAAAATAGATATGTCCATATTCTAATATAAAACAGAACTCTACCATGTCCAAAGTAACAGGGCAGACGGTCAGCTTGCAAGGAAGTCACCATCTGGTAGAGCTGCATAAGATAAGGTTGTACAACTTGATCAAGTTGTACAAGTAAGTTGGATTTAGGATGATTTCTCTGGATTTTAGCTGATTGTATCTCCAAGTAGCAGGAAGCATGACAAAGGAATGCTGGGATGCTGTACACAACTTTCATTTGATGATGATGATGAAGTCACTAGCTGCTTTTCTAGAACAAATGCAGCTATATCAAATTTCTTTGATATTCTGCTGAGGTCGAAAAAACTATTTCTCGATTACGGTGTTTCCGTTAAATAAGAAATGCAATTGAAATCACATATGAATAAGCTTGTTCACACAATAACTCGATAAAAATCAGGGAGCAGAAATGTAAACATGCTGTCTTATTTACGCATTGAAGCGAAAATACTTGTTAGCTAAATATGTGGCTTTTGGGGGAAATTGTAGTCACCGATTTTACTGAAGAGCTATGATTTAACGCTTTAGAATTACTAGTATAATATCTGATGAACTTTGCAATGTAATGAGACCTCTTGTTGAGCCAGTCCCTAAAAATAAGGACTTTCCTGCTGTATGCAAACTGGTGTGACTTGTGCAATGTGAAACAAATTTTAAAAAAAGAAGTTTCAATCGCAGTTTTGCAAAATACACCAATTTTGATGAAAAAAAACCCATATTTAAAGATTTGTGTGCTTCCACTAACTGGATTAATTTTCGTAATTCCAAGCTACGCAATTTCATGATCAATGCAAACGTAGCCACTGTTTTGGAAATTGTGAGGCACGCTGAAAATGGTGTCAATTACATCTGAAACCAGACGCTTACATACCCTGAATAAGAAGACATACACGCTTTTTCTCACCGTCTGAAGTTAAATCTGATCAAACTTCTCCTGTTTTCATTCAGTTACAATTACTCAAATTATTTCCATTGGTACATGCTAGTTAAAAAAAAAAAAGAGGACCAATCAGTTTAATGTGGAATCATCCCAAAACCATGACAAATGTGGAGCTTTAGATATGTCACCAAAAGGCTCTTTACTCTGTTTAGCTGGCTCTATCACTGGCATTGTATGGTCAGCAAATCTTTCTGTTACTGCAGACAAGCATTCAGTTAAAAATACCCACCATCACCATTGTGGTGCTGTATGTTAATGCCTGGTGCTTTCTTTTCTAAACAGCATGTCAAATATCATACCTTGCTGCTGGATGGATGAGAAGCTCCACAGAAAGAAAAAAAAAAAAAAAAAAGATGCATGCTGGCGATTCAGATGAGTAAACCTCAGTTTATGTGTGTGTGTGTGTGTGTGTGTGTGTGCACGTGCGTTTCTGTGTGCCGGTTTCCCCTCCTGACTGAAGGAGAAAAACAGCCAGGGAGAGTCTATCAGCGTGGCACCCTGCTCCAGAACATTCTTGATGAAGCAAAGGTTGTCTTCATTAGGTGCATTAATATTCATGACGAATGGTAATTTTGACACAGAAAAGGTCTCAGTAACCTTTTCTCGTGCATTTTTTCCCTTCTCAAGGAAATTACAGTCCAGCAATGACTTAATTAATGCTTGGTTTCCTCGCCAAGTCGTTTGAGGGCCTGTCACTTTGAGGTTGGGGTATCTGTCTCACTCCGACAGCGATTGAGAGAGAGAGAGAGACATGGAGAGAGAGGAAGAAGAAGACGGAAACGAGTGCAGGATTTCAAAGAGATAAAGGGACATCAGTTGCTTTTCCCACATCCTTTTCATTTCCAACAGCAAACCTCAGTCACCAGTTTTCTTCATTTGCCCCATCTTTATCCTCTTTCTTTCTCTCTGTATCCACTTGTTCTACTGAGTGCGTTACGCTGTGTTGGTATATAGAGGATGTCACCCTCAAGGCTCCGCAGCCCTCACATTTCAGCCAGGAGATCATGAGATGTGACAAGGATGTGACTTTTCACTTTCCTCTCTTTATCATCCCGGGGACCGTCGTTGTACAGCAAGGCTTTAATGGCACAGTCTGGTGCCCTTGATGCCTCTGCCGAGCGGGAGTCGTCATGGGAACAAAAACCAATCAGAGTCAAAAATTTAGGCCACCGAAGAGTGCCTCTATAGGTGCATAAAATACCGGGGTATTCTTTAAGTTTTGCTACGCTGCAGCCACAAATTGAAACGTGTATAATTGGGATTTTATGTGGTGGCCAAACACAAAGTTAGGTGGAAGCAAAACGACACTTGGTTTCTAAACTTAAAAGAAAAGAAAATCAGAAAAGTGTGCAAGTGTACCATGCATTTGAATCTAGTTCCTATCATCTAAATTTAATTACATTTTTTAAATGGCACAACTGCAAACTTACCAAGTCATGGCCATCCTCCTAATCTGACAGGCTGGGCAAGGAGGGCATTAGTCAGAAAGAAGTCAAGAAGTTCACGGTAACTTTGGATGAACTGCATAGATGACCCAGCCCAGGTGAAAGAACCTGTGAACATAACTGCTAATAGTCCTGGTCTGCACAAAGGTTTGTTTTAGTAAACACTGGCCAGAAGAAAACCATTGCTGAAGAAAAGATGGAGGTAGTTAAATGTAAAGTTTACCATGAACCATAGAAGGGACACAACAAACGTCTCAGAAGGTGTTCAGGTTGGATCACTATCTGAAAACCTCATGTTGTTAAAGACTAAAAATGGACATTAACCTGAACACACCAGCTCCACAGTGAAACAACGTGGAGGTAAAATCATGACATGGCGGTGGTTTACTTCAAACAGATACAAGCGTTTGTTTTGGTTGCATTTCCCAGAATGACTTGCACTGTACAGTAATCCCGTTTCCTGCTTTTAGAGTGGTCTCCAGTCCGCTTGCATCCCTATATTCATTTGAAGCGCATTGCAGTTCACTTTAATCAAACCAAGACCTGGGTTTTTAGGTGGATCAGAGTTTTGTTTTTAGCATACAAAAAAATGATAGGGTGTGTTCCAACACAAGTGGAATATCAATGTGTATTAAACCAAATTAAAATAAATTAAAGAAAGCACACAATATCACAGTCTGGCAAAGTGGTTCCCCTTTAAATTCAGTTCAGACCTTGACTGAAAACTTCAGTCTTTTACTGAAATAATAATTTAAAAAAAAAACGTTTCAGGCCTGAGAGTAGTTTGTGTTCATTGTGACCCAAAGCCACAAATGGCCTCTTCGCTTGAAACCAAGCAGAAAACAAATGCACGTGCCTTAGTTTACTCACATTTACTACGGTGTGAGGCACAGATGAGGCTTTGTCCAGGACCAGGACCTGGCCAGCTGAGGTGGACGGTGCTTCACATCACCGGTCGAGAGGGCAAAACGCGACGATTCAATACACAGCAGAAGAGTCTAGGATTCCTTTCGGTCCACTGTGAGATAAAAGTCCCCGTTTATCTTCACATATCTGGCTAAGGCTAATATACTCTACATGCAGTTATCAATAGCTCGCAGAAAATGCTAAATACTAACTCGCGATTAGCATTATGCACTTCCAGCATGTCATTTATGCATTTACATCAAGTACTCACTCATCCAAAGTTTAAACAGTCCAAAAAAAAAAAAGAAAAGAAAAAACGTCGACTCTGCATCCGGAGCTATTTTATTTCTGTTTCCCGTTAGCTTAGCTCTTTCAGCCTCGTAGCTCAGCATGGCAGGCTAATATAACCTTTCACCTGCCTCACTTGGTGAACCAGTCACATGTATGATTGGACAGTGGTTTACATCAACAAATGAAATAAAAGGAAATACAAAATGGACAGCACAACATGTTTTGTTGTGAAAAGAAAAAAAATTTTAGACATAAGTTTCAAACAAACGTATGGTAAATAAACAGTATTTTTAACCTTTGGTGACTTAAAGTATTTTTTAAAACTTTTTTTTTAAAACAACTATTAACTAGTAAATAAACTAAATTATATTGTGCTTTTAACCAAAGTTACAACACTTTTATTTAGAAACTTTTGTTTCTAGTATATATATATGTATATATATAAATATATATATATTTTTTTAAACACATTTACACTTACTAATTCCGGTAATACTACTTAGGTATATTTTAGTCTCATTAGTCTGAAATGAATATTTTAGACAACCTCCCCAAATGAGCCAGACTTTACAGGCAAACAAACTAGAGATTGATTACAGAGGACTAAACAGTGCTGGTGTGAATGTGCACTTTGAATGGACAGTGAAATTGGACATATTGCAAAGAAAAATAGGAACTTTTTCTGGTAGGTGGTAAAGACATATGCTAAAACACTTGCAGCTGTAATTCCATTGAAAGATGGTTGTATAAAAAATTCACTCAGTGGAGCAGGATGCATATACATACCAGAAAAAAAGAACATTTATTCGCATTTTCCTTCCACTTCACAATTATTTCCTACTTTGTGTTGGATTGTCACAAAAAATCAATAATAAAGTTACGTTTCTCTGTTGTAACATGAAGAAGTTTAGTGGGTGTAAATACAAGACACTGCACATACAAGATTACAATGCATGTTTTTTTAGTTTGATCTTTTGTTTCTATAGAATTAAAATAAAACTCTGAAGACAATAGAATAACATTTCTAAATATGATATTCGACCCCTCAAGTTTGTCCGAAACAAAGAAGTCATAAAAAAAGTCATAAAAAATGATTATTTTTTACAACTTTTTTACGTTGTATATGACTACCATTAGCTCAGTGTTGTTGGGTTGTTTTTTTTTTGTAAGCAACTACTACCCCGTGTACCCATATTACTTTGGAGTGTATTGCATTTTAAATGTTTTATTGTGTTTTAACCATATAGGAGCACATTTTTATGAGATTGTGGCCAATTGCTGTGCTATCCATCAAAGGTAACGCTATTGGTTCCCGCACAGACATGAACACAAAGATCAAAACACATAGCAACCTCAAACACTCAATCCTTCCCATTTTCCCCCACGACGGTAACGTAAGGCCGCATTTCCTTTATCATGTCCCATAAAAATAGTAATTTGCCGGAGCCCCTTGTACCACAATATGGTAGGCAGTGTGTTTTCCTGATAATGTAGAGATGACAGATAGGTCCATACCATGGGGTTTCACTTCACTCTACAGCTGTAATAAATTGCAGAGAGACGGGAGGAGAGAGAAAGATGGAGCACGAAGAGAGAAAGATAGGGCAACAGATAAAGACTCCTCCGACATCTCTGTTCTCCAGCCAGTGGATGGCTGCACTGTGGGCAGTGATTATACGCTATGAAAATGTAGGATTAATTAGGCCGGCAAGGGGAAGGCAACCCTGTCTCATTACTGGCACACTATCCTCACCCCCCCACTCCTCCAAGATATCACCGCTAACACGGCTGTCGCACCAATGCCAGCAGACAAAGTCCTCTCTTTTCTGCCCATCGTCCTTATTATCTTATTTAAGGCCACTTAAGAAGGGCCCCAAAGGTGGGCGATGTCGTGGATTCTCTTTCACCGTACGCCACCTTAATCAGGGTCTCTCCTTCGCACTAGCTTAAGATTATGTAAAAAAGAAAAGTCTGTTTCAGAGACGTACAAGTTATTTTTTTTTTTTACAGTTTAATGCTACATGTGTGATTGGGTGGAGCGAGGACCACAATGGCAACGTTTTCACTTTGTCACAGGAATAATTAGTCTATGGAGACTTTGCCCCTCATAGAGTCCGTCCTCAGATCTTTGTGCTCCATCCGTTTTCATAGACGCGTCACGCCTCCAGATCCTTCTCCTCTCTGCAACAGCTGGGATTATCTGTCATGCAGGCATATTTTTTACTGTCTTTTGTTTAGTTTTCTCACAAAGAGTCATATGGCTGGCAGTTGACATCAAACTCATTCAGGTAAAGCAACATTTTACGGGGAATGGCTTTTTTTTGTAGCACAGGATCAACTGATTATAATACCTTGTTATATCTCATCAAAGTGAAGTCTCTCCTGCACAACTTAAATTCAGGTTGCCCTAAAGTTATTGCTAAAATCTTATTTCATATCCGTCTCAGGAACCTAATATGGTGAGTTGTTGTTTGTACGTTTTTCCCATGAAAATGCGAGTTTTCCTCTGATTCTTCCATAATCCTGTAGCATGCACTTTTGGCTGCGCAGCCATTCTAAATTGCTAAAACTCATTGATTATCAATTATCTATACCTTGCCAAATCTACAATGGCATCACATTCCCAATGTGACAGGAAGTAAGACTTCTGTCTCTTTGCTGGCAAGAAAGAAGGACTTCAGTGATTTGAAGTCTTCACCCATCCCGTGATGAAGACGCAGGATGGGTTGTTGTGAAGATGTGGCTGCATGGATCACTGCTGACGGGGAAGGCCTACAAGCCGAGCTGGACTAGCGAGAACGCGTGGAATGCAGTGTGCTCAAAGGCTGGTAGAGTCGTCAGGCTGACCTGCGGGAAGCGACAACAGCATTAACAAGTTGGACATGTTGGAGACCGCTTTGGCTGAAATCAGGTGACATAGCACAAGTTTTCGGATAAACATCTTAAATATGTGGTGAGTATCCAATTTTAAACCCAACACATTAATAAAAGTTGAGACTACCACCATCTACTGGTAAGTAGAAAGGTTGGTTAGCTTGGAGACTCAACTGGTTAGCTGGGTCAGCAAGGTGCAGCTCCGAGGCCAGATTGCTAACCAAGGAATTTCAAAGATTTCTCAAACAATCCTGCCTGCTCTGTTGTCTTGAAGAGATGTGACATGTTCTGAGGTTTCCAAAATGGCCATAAAATACAGAAAATGTTCATTTCTTGAGGTTTTTACCCATAGAAAGCAAGCATGTGAACCCTGTTTAACCTTAAATATTATTTGAAACTGAAAGCAAAGTTTGCCTTTTTTTGCCCATTCGTTTTCTTCGTCAACCCCGTAAGCAAGAGTTGGCTGATGCACCTTCTCCTTATCTTGATTTGGAATTCTATTAAAAACAAATAAAAACAAAAAGTCCGCATTATGAAACAATGAAACCCTTTTAACGCGTGTCTCTTTGTTTCACAAGGCAATCGCAGGGATTTAGAGCTAAAGAACAAAACACAGCGAGGCTGGAGGTGGCCCACTATACAGTAAGAGCCTCACTGCCGATTGTAACATGTTGCCAAGCCGTACATAACGAAACCTAATTAGATTGTTGAGTCAATCAGCATCCCACAGGTGCATAACATGGCTGCAGAGAACAACAAACCTGTCTAATTGCCCTGAACATGATTACACCTCTCACCAGGACTGTGCTTGTTTTTGCCTTTGACAGCAAGGTGTTACATGTGCCAGCGGTGACACGCAAACCGTCTGGACCTGCAGCCGTTCAGTGGAAGACTGTCTGCTCCCCTTCCGACAAAGAGAGCTGTGAAGCTGGGAAATAAAACGCCTTCTATGGCTGTACGTTCATCTAAACGCTGCTGTTTGTGGCGGGTTCACCTTCTTCGAACGTAATTACACAGGGCGCGCCACGATAACGCCTACTGTCGCTCCTCATTTACAGAGCCTGCTGGAACTGCACTCAATTAAGTAATAAAACATCGCCTCGACTAATATGTTTTATCGCACACAATTTTCAGGAGGGCACATCCATCATTTACTTCAGTTGCTCTTTTAAATTGGTAGGAGAGTTGTTTGAGAATCATTACTTTTTGCTGAAATCCAGATGTGTTGATGTGGGATTATTCAGCTGAGCGCATGTTTTACTTCATTTTGGTGAGAAAGCTCCTTTATTGCCATAATGACTGACTTTCAAACAATAATCTTCTTTGTATTTTAACTGACTGTGTGTGCTTCAAACAAGAGATCAGCAGGTTTTCAGTCAATTATTTTTTTCTCAAGTAATAAAGAAACTACTATGACCAACAGATATACATGATAGTCTATGAACAAAAAGGTATATGGTAGATATAGAGAGTAATGATACGGACATAGATCCAAGTCTTGAATTTTCTTCCCAGCATTGCCTTGTACTTAGCTTCAACAATTTTCCTTTCAACTCTGAAAATATCCTAGCTTCTGCTTCGATAAACATCCCCACCAGGGCGTGTTGATGGTAATGTACGCCGCTTCTGCCACAGATACCATGTAGGCCAAGATGTTTATTGTTTTCTCCTCTCGGATTACAACTCAGGGCTGCATGGCGGCTCAGCTGATGGCTTTGATGCCTTGGAACAGGAAGGTCCTGGATTCTCAACCGGGGTCTTTCTGCGTGGAGTTTGAAAGTTCTCCCTGCGTACTTCACTTTCTTTCCAAAGTCCAACACATTGTATCTCTAAATTGCCCTTTGGAGTGAGTGTGTTGCTGTTCATTCTATTGTCAGATTGTTGTCCTGTAGTAGATTACTGTCCTTTTTAGGGTGTTCTATGTTTCTTGCTACTTAGGAGATACAGTTAGGGCGTAGATTTTTTTTCCACCTGTGTTTTGAATCTCTGCATTGTCTCTAAAACATGTCTTGTCCCTTCTGGTAAGTTTAGGTCTCGGACGTTTTGCATTTGTTTCGTACTTATTCCACTTTCTGTCGATGGATTGAACAGCGCTCTGCTAGTCGTTCAAATTTCTCAACAGTTTTATCCTTGACATGTTTGCTGTGAGGAATAATGATACTTTTTTGAGTAATATTAACAACTTATGTACATAAATTGAATTACATTCAGGTGGACTTTGTACAAAGTAGGTGATTTCAGAGCGTATTTGCTCAAAGTAAAGAAAGCCTGTCAGAGTAAGGGAATCTAAATACAGGTGCGCCCCTCACTTTTCAGATTTGTTTCAGTGAAAACTTAAACAAATCAGTTTTTTTCATCCACCTCAAAGTTATGCTCTACTTTCTGTTGGTGTATCACATAAAGTCTCACTAAATACACATAGGATTTGTAATATATGTTAAAAATTGGTGTTAATACTTTTGCAAAGCACTGTGTAACTGTGTCTTCACAATGTAGAGGAAGTTTCTACATCTTTGTTGTCTGTCAGCAAACTGCCACATGTACTTGTTTTTTGTTTTTAGACATACATATTGTGATCGATTGAAGAAGTTATAGTCTGATGCAAATATTGCCTGATCTCCACAGGCCAGCTGGAATGCCCAGTCAATTGTGCTTTCCCTACCAGAGTTAAAAAGTAATGGCACAGTGATGGAAGTTTGGAGCTGACCGGCAGTCAGAATAGTGAAGTTGACCCTGAGGCGGTTAGCGAACTCCCTGACAGCCACCTCCAGTGCAGAGGATGTTCTGTAGTTTCTCTGTAGCTCTGCTGTAGGTGCTCTGCTCACTGTTTTTCCACCAGGAGCTCTCCAGGGCCCTCACTCCCACCGTCCTCTTTTGCCTGAAGTGATGACTGAGGCCACCATCGCAGATCGTTGCCACACCTAGCTGAGGCAAGAGGCTCTTCTACTGACTTGGGTAACATTTCAGGCGTATTGCCGTTAAGCAGCTAAGGGACTGAGTGCGAGCACAGCTTTTGAAGGCACACAGCAGGCATGGGTCCTGTGAAGAACCGGTTTCAGTGTCTGCATGCACAACCTGGGTTCTTGTATTCCTAACAGAATTAAACTATTGACCTGTAGAAGGAAAATGGTTTTCAAATGTTTTACAAATTAAACTCTGCAGAATTTTGTCTTTGGTAAAAGGCGACTACCAATTTCTCTCGCTAGCGTTAGACTCATGTGTTTGTTTTGGTGGTGTTTACCCAGAATGCCCTGCAGTATAGTCCGGTTCACTGATCCACTTGCATTCACATAAGTATTTGAACTGCGCCAGAGTTCACTACAACTGAACCCAGACCCAGGTTTTTAGGTGGACCATAGTTAACCTTTTTTTTTGGTCTGAGTTCAATTACGCATTCACACCTCCCCAAACGAACTGGGCCTTTAAGCTGTAGTTCAATCAAACTGGACTAAACAGGGCTGATGTGAATGCGACCTATATTTACAAACTAATTTAATCTGAGATAATAGCATTGGCCTGATATACATTTGGGGTGAGTTTATCTGACTTGAATTGGAGTAAATTCAACAAAAAGTGTATAACTAAGTTTAATCTCCAAAACTCATTTATTGAAACTGGATTAATTACGCCAGGTATACTTTTACTACTATTGGACCATTTTCTTTTTGTTAAAAAATATCAGCTTAATTTAACCAAACCACTGGATCACTGCTAACTATGGGAGTTGAATGGCGTTAAGAGATCGTAAACTTTCTGCCTCATGCTAAGTGGTGCTTTATAAGCTGTTAGGACATGCAGGCAGCCACATCACACAGCACCACCAGGGAGACGTGTGATTGAAGCTAAATCGATCCGGTTGCCTGACAACAGGCCGCGACAGTCATACGGAGCTATCTTCAGCATCAAGAAGAACACTGAGTCCTGCAGCAGATGGCCTGGCCCCCACACATCTCAACTTCATCGGGACCATCTATATTTACATACGCAAACAGGAGCAGCTGAGACCGCCTGAAGCCACTGAAGAAGCTTGGACCAACCCGTGTGATTGGTATTTTCAGAAACAAAACGTCACCATAAAGGTCTGATTCTGACTTCTGCTGTCTTTACGACTTTAAAATAGATGATGCTTTTGCGCTGCGAAAGTGTGTTTTCTAATGTGTGCTGTCTAGACACGAGCATTCAAGAGCGATGTTTCTTCTGAATAAGTCCAACGCCTGCGACACAGAATTTCAGTGAAATGCGTGATATGTGGAGGTGTTCGTTGGCTTGCTTTCATCCTGCGGGGCAAAAGAAGGAATGTATGTCAAAGATTACCCACAGCCTCCTGCTTTCATTCAATTAAAGGCCCACTGTTGAGTCCTGAGAACTCAATGACCGCTTTTGTGCACCCTGAGTTCGTGTTTTTATTCCATTCAGCCGTTCATGAGAAATGTGACACATTTTAGACGTGACCATGCTGGTGTCAGCAGTGCATCGGTGTTGCACTTGTCAGTACGCAATCACTCCCGATAAAGAGAGTACATCACAGGTGTTTAGAGAAGTTTGAGAAGAGGAATCATGTTGAGTGTTTTTTCTATATAGGAAAGTATGTACAAAGTGACTTGGTTTTCTAATAATGAGAAACTGATTTTAATGTTTTATTCTAAAATACTGGGTGAAAAATAAAGACAACAGAAAACATAAAAAATGTCCTATTTTTGGCTTGCAGTTCTAAATTTTGCACACATCAATGTAAATGTTGAGCATCGCTTTTGCCACACCAATACAAATTCACCTCCAGTTCCACAGAACTGGAGGTGAATCTAAATTTGCATTTATAAATCTTAATTTGACTTTGTCTTGTAGGTCCTTGCAAAATTGTTCATACGCATTGAAAGTTTTCAGTTTGTAACAGTAGATCAAACTAAAAAAACAGTAGATTATCAAACGCGAAGTAGGGTGGAACTGTAAACATGAAAGAAAAAGACAAAGGCTGTCAATGTTTTAGACAAATATTAATTTTCAAAATGTATTCATCTCTTTTGCTGCACTTTCATAGATTAAATGTCTTTTAATGTATGCATCTGACATCACAAATTTTTTGCCCAATCTTCTTTGCAAATTAGCTCAAGCTCAGTCAGATTGATTGGAAAAGCAATCAATCTGACTGTGAACATAAATTTTTCAAGCCTTTCCACAGATTCTCAACTAGATTTAAGTCCGTACTTTGACTACGCCATTCTACCACATAAACATGCTTTGATCTGAACCATTTCCCTGCCGCTCTGACTGGCAAGTCTCCACTCCAGTCTCAGGTCTCCTGCTGCCTTTAACAGGTTTTCTTCCAGAATTAAAAATCTGAAACGTTGGATGGTGAGGTTCAAACACCTTGTTAACTTTTCCAAGTAACCGAATTCTATCTCTCAACTCTTTCATGTCCTTTTGTGCTTTTAGCCTTCGCGTTTCAACTAAATACATGGGTGCCAGTTCATTCCTCCGCGTGTCTGGGTGAGCACAGAGCGACGGGATCTGTTCACTGATTACCGAGTGTGCGACCCCTGCCTTTGGAAGTGCACTCAAAGGGCTGGCTAAGCTATCATTGATGTCAGCAGCATTTGGTGTAGCATTCAGAGCCTCGGTGTTGCTCCGTGCTGAGCTTCACCCTGACGGCCGTGTGTTTGTGTTGGATGTTGCTCTGTGATGTCTGATGCTGAGCAGATCACGGGGTAACGGCAGCGGTGGAAGACCCTGAGGTGAGCTCGGTAACAACGTCCAGAGACCAGGAACTGGATCGCAGCAGCTCCCCGTGCTTCTCTGCATACTGTATTTATATTCATTGATGTTACGCAGCAGTCCAATCGACATCAGAACGAACACATGACACACACATATGACTGAACATGTAAATATTATCACAAAAGAGCAATCAGGGATGTTTTGAAGCAGTCAGTAAAATAACACTGGCTGGAATTTAGATCAAAACGTTTTTTTTATTTTTTGGTCTCTGTCTTTTTCCATGCATCGTCTGTTTTATGTACAACCTGGTATGACTCCATATTTTCAACAAACCCTCTATTATTGCTCGCATTTTATTGTTTGTTTTGTAAAGCTAGGACAAAATAGAAATCCACCGGATCAGTTTATATTATGGCAAAAATCATGTCATGTTTGCCACTGCAGACTCTTTTTGATCCAGTCTGTATTACAGATTGTAGCCCAGCTTGTAAAAAGAGATTTAACTTAAGGTCCTTGGGACTTATTTTACTTTTGTTTGAGACCGTAAAGAATCAAGAGAGAATTGTGCCGCTGCCGTAAAACCATCATATTCCAACCTAAGAAGTCCTTCAAGATGTGTCACAAAAACCCATTTTAAATCTGTATATCTCTACAGTCCTAGAAGTGATTGTATGTCTTTTGCTTTACGGGAATGTAACAACTGCGATTGATCCTTAAATGATCTGATTGAACAAACTTATCATCTTAATGTTTAGTTTGCAAGAAGCAAGGCTTTGAAGCTGCACAAATGACTGGGTTTGGATGTCTGATTGTATTCTAACTGCAGAAGCAACTCTTTGATCAGGAGATAACTGGATGAAATGACAGGAGTTGGGTATGAAATGAGGGAATGAACTGGTGCACTGACTGGGAGCTCATTGTGATGGTCTAGGAATCTGTCCAAGGTGTGACCCAGCTACTTCCTGTTTCAATGCTGGAAAAGATGCTGGCTCTTCATTGTTCTGAAAAAGACTTGCAGAAACAGAAAGCGTATGAGAGAATGAAGAACGTTCTTTATAAAAATAAATCGGTTTTTATTGTAGTTTAGATTGTGTCTCCTAAATCTCCTCAGACCTGCTGATAATACAATACCAAAGTGTTTCCTGCTGTGTCTCATAAAATTCTGTCCACATGACCTCTTATGGTGGAATAAGTCTACACGTTTGAGACTTATTTTGAAACCAGAAAGGAAGTAGTTCTTCTATTGCCATTTTGTGTTGACAGACTCATAAAGACAGCTCGGTGCACAGTCTTGACAAGTCAGGAAAAAAAATCTATCAATGAAACTCATTGTGTCTTAATGTGATAAAGATTCTTGTGTTATTAGACACTCGGTTGTCGTCGGAGGAAGTGGCTCCAGGCGTAGGAGAGCAGGAAGTTAAAAAAAAAAAAACAGTGACAGAGTGACAGACAAGGCATGACAATGATTTGTTAGCCTTGTAAAAACGTCATAAACTAAAAAAAGTTCTTGCCTACTTTTTTAGGGAATCTAGACTTAATGTTCGCATCTCTAGAGTTTTTTTTACGGCTCTGTGATAAGAATCCTGTAATACTCAAGAGAACAAACAGCACCTAATAAAAGCCCAATCAAATGATAAAATAAAATCATCATCCTCGGTCATTAAATGATCTACTGAAGTTTAATCAGTAAAGAACAATGTCATCAGCATAACCAAATACTTTAGCCTGACTCTTTGCCTCCCTATAGGTGCTACGCAGCAATTCAGATGCGACTCCATGCAAACTTTAGCAGTCTGTCACAAAATGGAGCCTTCATGCAATCTGGTAATCAGTATACCATTATTATTCATTACCACAACAGATCTGTAAAGATAATGAAGTTGCTTGTGGCTGCCATGATAACGAGCCCCTAATGACAGGACGTATTAACAGATCCCACAGCTTCTTGACACGTCAAAGCTAGGTTAGGGGAACGACATACCGCTGGAAAAAAAATAAATAAAACTTCACAGTTAGACACTATATACGGATAGATGTGGGAAGATGCTAAAGGTGGAAGCAAAAAGAATAAGGCAGGAGGAGAAAAAAGAAGATCTGAAGCCTTGGATGGAATAGTCATGGCGTGATAAGGCTCCCATTAAGTCTCATGTCAGCTCATAAACTAATTGAAGCATTAACATAGCTTATAGTATGACTGTGAGTCTTTGGAGATAATATATAATTTAGAAAATCTCAGGCCTTAAAAACGGTAATTCCAGTTTACACCGCTCTTGTTGATGAGGGCCCTCAGCAGATGTAGAATATCCCGGTATGTGTGTGCGTACGCGTGCGTGTGTGTGTGTGTGTGTATTAACACAGCATCTGTCACACAAACGTGTACACACACTTGCATCGGGAGGCTAATTACTGTAGCTCATGCGTTACTGATACCATCTCTTATTTTTCTCCGCTTCCATGTCTAATGGTTGTGACAGTAAATGAAGAATGCCTAAGGGGGGGCATTCTCATTGTGACACATTTAAGAGCTCCGGAGCAATGTGCGACTTGAGAGTTTGCATGTGTGTGTGTGCAGCTTTGCGTGCCTCTTTACAATTCTTCAAAGCTCTGTCACCGCGCGGGCTCACACACACACACACACACACACACACACACACACACACACACACACACATACACACCATCCAGAATGATACGATCCGCTCAAAAACTCCATCAAAGAATCCCGTTTAATTGTCATCTGTCACAGCGGAGGTGGTGTGAGGACAGAGTCGGCTGCTTTTCCATCAAGCCGGTTCTAGAAGAGTGGCTGATAGGCTCTGACGGCTCTGGGGCTCTGATGGCGTCTCGGGGGCATCTCTCTGCCCGGAATCAAGCCTTCATTGTGGGGGCAAGTAGCTCTCAGGGCCTCCTTCTAATCTGACACCCATTCTCCTCCTTGTCTCACCTGCAGGAGGGAGCTCACACAGCTAAAGGCCTGTGCACAATCAGTGCACTGTTTCACCCATTCCCCCTTTTGCCCCCACCCTTTTAAGTCCAGTATCCATCCATCTGCCCTGCCTCCCTCTCTCCTTGCAGGTGCTGTCCTCCATAGTTGTTCACAATTAGTAGATTTCCCTTCTTTCTTTTTTTTTTCTGGGAAAAAATGTAGCTCTATTGATGATTTGGCAAAATTCCTTCAATGCGTTTTGTTTCGCATCATTCCTCTCTTCTATCGTCTGTACTCGTTCTTTTCCTTGCCCTCCTTACGCTCCCTACTCTCTCTATCTTACTGCTATACCTATCTATCTATAGTCCAGCAGATGCTGTCCCATTTGTACTCTCCCCCATGACATTCCTACGGGGGATTGCTTAAGGATTCAGGAGCCTCTGTGCTCATGGATCACACTGACACTTGGTCAGCATCAGCAGATTATGAACTATAGGCGCCTGACACCCCGCCATTGTTCCTCCATCTAAATATGAACAATAAGGCCCATCTGACGCCCACGCTGACAGCTTATTCGCTCTTATCACTCCCGTGGAGTCGCCCGGCATGATATGAGTACATTCCCCTTCCTCCTCCCCCCTTGCCTACCCTTGACCCTCCCCGGGTTCGCTGTGCTCAAGCCCCGTCTTGGCCTGGTCCAGGGACGGCACTGGAAGAAGGAGGGGAGTGGAGAAAAGGAGAAGTTGTGGTGCAAATTCTTGCAGAGATGCCAAACACAAAGGTTTACGGTGTAAAAAAGCCTTCTCATGAACAAGTTGAGTGATTCCCGTCGATGGAATAAAAAGTTTCAGGATGAGTCTCCTTTCCTTTAGGAAATAAAAGCAACTTCCTGATTGCCGGTTGACTAAGACACAGCACATCGGATAAATTAGTCACTTTTAACCTTATTGCCCACATCTGTTACCATTGTGTCCATCTGTGGCCACAAGCCAGCCATGATCAGGGTCAATGCTGACTATGTAGAAGTATTATATGTGAATGAGGCATTTTGAGGTTGGGATGTAGACCGCTATATAGATAATTGGCTATGAGTCAATTAGCTCATTATCTAGACTATTTTCATTGTGTAAAACAAGCTTCAAGTCTTGGAGAGGCAAGTCCAAGTCAAGTCTAAAGTCTTTTGCCCCAAATCAAAGTCTAGTCTGAATTCACTAATGGCTGAAACGATGTCTTTAAGTGGGCCAGCACTTTTAAATTTTATGCGTCAATGTGCCAGAACTTGCGGTGTGCCAGGACATTTGTGGTGTAACATGAGTCTCCGTTTCCCCATCGATTTCTGTTTCTCCCTACAACTTCACACCGCATGTGACAAGAAAAGGTAGATGCTTTGCCTCAACTAATATGTGATGGCGGCACACATGAAGGGAGTATGTGGAAATCACTTCAGTAACCTGGTGGTTCCTCTGTTTCTCAAATTGAATTGTGTTGGTTAAAGAAACTTTCCTTCTTGTTTTGAAACTCATTAGTTTTATATTCATAATGCTGTGCTATAGCCATATGTTTGGATGCACACTATGAGCATACCCAAACATATGCCTGCAGAAAGCCAGAGGTGCTGGATGCCCTTCCACTTCCAGCCTACACACTTGAGGATTTCACCTTGGCCTCGTACTGTGCCGATCTAATATGGCGGAAATTCCCCAAGACTCCAGGCTAATTCCAGATGATATTTCAACCGAATATCAGGAGTTTGGTTAATGGACTGTTTCTCCAACCATGACACCGCCCTGCCACTGATCCGCACGTCTCTGTCACCATCACAACCTCCACCAGCTCTTTAATGAGACTGACCAAGTTCCCTGTTGACAGCACACCTTCTACATATGGAAAAAGAGAGAGAGACAGGAGGATGAAGAAGAAGAAGGGAAAAAAAGTTACAGTATAAAAAAGGAAGAGGAAAAGAGAGCAGCAGAGGGTGGCGAGGCTCTCTGAGCAGAGCAGAAATTAACAGGGCCCCTGGGACGGCCAGATCAGAGCCCGCGTCCCCTGAGTGCACTTACCACAGGGGCCCCCCATGCTTGTTACTGCAAAAACAGGGGCCACCAGGGGACTCCCAGGGCTACACTCCACAAATGTGGGGCTGAATTCACCATGCAAGATGGTTAGAAGCTGACGGTCAGGGAGACTAGAAAGAAAGTTCACTGCAATTACGTCCTGTTTTGAAAGACACCGGTACAGGAGAGCTGGAGGAAAACTACGAGTTTGGCATGAACTTAGGGAAAGATCTGACTCATTTCTGATTTTGAGGAACAATATGTTCTCAAAAAAAAAAGAGATGGTATTCAGTTTAAAAGGCTAAAATACAAACTTAATCTCATTTTTGTTTGTTAGCATTATGAGTGCTGTAGAATAACAGACAAAAAACCCATTGGGATCACGAAAAAACGTTTTGTCAGAACTACTTTATTTACACAATAAATATAATTATAGTGAGGGATTTTCCCACCCAAAGCCCAAAGCTGTAGAAACTGGGTTATGGTCTCAAATTAAAATAGTGCCATATTTCACTGATTTGGTGAGAAACAGTACTGATAGCTTAAGAAATAGTACTTGTATAGGTTTTGTGGACTTGTGAAAGCAACGACAAAAATCAGTATTCTTACCTTTTGGGATTGTGAGTCCTCCAGACATCAATCATGTTAAATCTGCAGAACACAACTTTTAGAAACAAAAATGTTTTTTTCTTTTTTTACATATTTGTTAAAATTGACATTATCTTGTTACAAGATGCAGTGGGCCTCCTGCCATCTGCAGAAATGCACCAATCCTGGCCAGAAACAACCAGTCAGACCCCAGGAGGAGGTTGTAGCGCTGTCTATCATCCTGGTGTACACGCTGCTGATATCATCTCAGTACCAATGACAATAAACTGGAAGGTTATTCTACACTATCAGCAGCTGACAACCTTATTTTTATGACCTCTAATATTTTCTTACACAACTGCCACGAAGTGCAACAAAGACGAGAAGTTAACGGAAACTTTATCAACGACCTCTGACCTCTCCGAGATTATTTGGTGCATTATTCGCTGGTATTTATAATGCAGCTACAGGCTCAATCTGTTTTCTGATTCTTTGAAATATTTACAGCTGAACTGAAACACTTCCTTTTTGTTGCCAAATTAGACTTTTGCTTTATCCTGACATATTTTTGGAATCAAGAAAAATCACATCATGGGTCTCCTCTCCTCGTCTGTCACGGTGTTTGTTTTGCTAAAGCGACTAAACCAACAGAATTAACCCCTATGCGGCTGTGTTGATACGAAGCAGATGGCTGCATCAGCTCTGTGGAAAGGTGTTATCACAGACTGACAGTGAAGATCTGCTATCTAAACAGAGTAATGTGTTGGCGCCGCTCAGGATGTGGAATTCGCAGAGGCGATGCACGTGAATCAAACCGTGTGCAGATCTCAAATGAGCCTGATCGACTTGACATGTTTCTGCTTTTTTTTCTTCTTTTTTTGTTAAACTAAACTGAGTGACACAAAAAAAAGTATTTACCCACTTACAGATTTCTTGGTTTAGAATTTTTGTTGCATTGAAATGTTTCATATCATGACACAAATTTTAATAGATGGCAAAAATAACCAGAGTAAATACAAAAGGAAGTTGGACTAGAGGAAATCTAGAAGAATTAAATATTGGTTTATTTATGAGATAGCATCTATGCAACCATTAATCATAGAATAACCGATCAAACGCATGTTTGATCCGGTGTTCCTGGCCAAATTCAGGCTTGACCTGTATAAGCAGAACCTGTCTGACGACATGAATTGGGATGAAAGAGTTCAAAAAGTGTTGGATTACACGCCGATCTCAAGAAATCCCCAGACAGATGAGAAACAAAGTAATCAACATCTATAACTCTAGAAATGGTTTTAGATCTAAGGCTGTGGGTCTACAGTAACCCATGGATGGGTAATGGAGAAAACCGCTCAGCCAGGAGGTCTAAAAAGAACCCAGAGCAACATCGGAAACGTTGCTAGCCTCCCTTTCCTCACTTGTCAGTTTTTGTGATTCAATACCAAGGAAGAGATCTGAGGTAAAACACAAAACCTCATTTTTTATTTCTCAAAAGTCCTCCTGATGATCCCAAGACCTTCTGGAATCTCGATCTTTCTGGAAGATGTGTACTTTTGGCATTAAACTAAGGCAGCATTTTAAATGAAGAACATCACATCTACAAGCAGAGTGGTGGTTTCATGATGGTTTGGAGTTGCTTTGCTGCTACAGAACCTGGATGACTTGCCAGTCATGAAAACGAAAACTTTAATTTCACCAGGACTTAATCACATTTTAAACTCAGATCCAATCGAGAGGCTGTTGCTTGACCCGGCAACATCCGCTCAGGCTTAAAAAAACTCCAATATGGCTGAATTAAAATAGTTCTGCAAGGAAGAGTTGGCCAAAAATCCCCCTTTCCCATCATTACCACAAGCACCAAATGGTGGCTGCTGCTGCCAGGGGAGGACCAACCAGTTATTAGGTTCAGGAGGTGGACACTTTCTTTCAGCCTTGAATTGGGAAGTGAAATTGGAGCCTGTATCAATGTCGTCTTATGTGGCACCGCTGGTCCTGCAGCAGCGATGCTTTTGGAAAGGCGTAGCGGGGATTCGGCCTCCCACTGATCCGCCCTCTGTAGAGTAATTTCTTTCCTTTTCTGTCGTTCGCATCCATTTTTTATTCTTTAATTTTATATGATCTGAAGTGTTATTTCTCAGTGTTGTGTGGCTAATTAAAGAGCACTTACAGTAGTTTGCGGTTCAAGGCTGAAACATTGCTATTTCCTCATAATCAGATCCCTTTTCAATCACCGCGCCTCTTTTATGAAGTGCTGCAGACTGTCAGTGGGAACGCCTGCCTCCCCCAAGTGCTCTCTTTATTTTACTCCTTTATTGAGGCGGCTCAGCGCGGGAACGAGGAACGCTCGCCGTTCCGGAGGCGGGGTCTCGGATGGAGTGGGTTGTCAATTTTCTGTCAAGCATGGAGGTGCGTGTGCGTGAGGCGGGGGAAAGTGGTGGGGCGGCTATGCAGGGATTAACATGATCAAAGACACAAATGCAGAAGCGGGAGAAGATTCAAGCAGGGCTCACCCCTCAGATATCCCCCATATTCGTTTTACCATAACAACTCCCCTGGAGGAGGCGAACCATGGCTGAACCGTGGCTTCCCCACCGCAGCCTCTCTTAACAGCTATCGATTTATAGCCGCAAAATAAAAGAAATGACACAAGCAACAAACGCTGGGGTTCTGAAACGCCACGACGCAGCGGCGAGGCCCGCTGTTAACACGGGCGGACGTGGCGAGCGAGAGCCGAGCAGCGCAGCGCAGCAGCGCAGCGCAGCGAGCTGGAGACGGACAGGGAATAAACAAACAAGTCGGGTTTAATAGAATTGTACCTGAAACCCCGAGGACTCAGTCTGTCTCTCGCAGAAACCCACCCACACACCCAAACAGAGCATGTTAATACTGCCACGGGGTAGCCAGAACTAATAGTGGGGACATTAGGAAAATGATCCTCGGGCAGATATGTTTTCCAGAGATGGCGACTAAACAGAATTGCCATATTTATCACGCTCATGAAAACAGAGAGAGGGAGAAATAGAGAGAGGGAGGCCTTTACGTGCACTTCTGTAGCCGTCTGTTGTCCTCAGAAGAAGGACGAGAGTTCCCCTCAGGACGGAGTGCAAGTTGTTGTTTTTTTTTTGTTAGTTTCCCTGCAAATAATAGTCTTACCCCCTGAACTTACAGTATTTTCACACTTTGTCAATTGACAGCAACAAACTAATATGTATTTTAGAAATCTTGCGTGAGCCACGGTGAAGCGGAAGCAAAAGGATAAGAATATTTCACAAGTAAAGTGAGGCATGAATATGTATCCAGTCTTAATTTTTCCTCATTTAGATTATGACCTTAAAACCACAAATGTAAATACGAAACTAAGACAAAGTAGTGCAGAAATGTGAAGTGGATATGTGGAGTCTACTAAGCGTTTTTTTTTTTGTTATTATTATTTTGCACATATTTGACATATTTGTTAAAACTGCCACCATGTCATGACAGTATGATGAGACAGCTAATCTGTAAAAAAAAAATTAAATTGAGCTCCTACTATTACCCTCTGTAGAAATGCATCGCTGCTGAGCAGAAGCAACCAATCAGAGCCAGCAGCAGGAAGGAACTAGCGCTGCCAAACAGGCTTGTGTACACGCTGCTCAAAGGAGAGAAACTATTTACCGTTTCAGGAGACTTGTTTATCTGCCGTCGTCGTCGGTCAAGCTAACTAGCCTTAGCATTTATGGCAAGTTCTGCTGCTGATTGACAGCACTAAGACCCTCCCCCTGGCTCTGACTGGTTGTTTCTGACGGAGCGGTGTTCTTCTGCCGATGGCAGTAGGAGCACAGTTTTTTCACAGATTATCCGCCTCATGCTATACTGTCATGAAATAATATATATAAAAATATGTTTTCTACAAAAGTTGAATACTTTTAAGGAAGAGTGGCAGGGAAACAACAATTTTTAAAAAAAAAGTTATTTTGTCTGTAGTAGATGGCAAACATGTGCAAGAAGAGAACAAAATGTGACTTTTTGGCTTGAAGTAAAAACCATACTTTAACAAGTTGCTGGTGGTGCTTCCTTTCAGCAGGGAAACTGCTCAGAGTTGATGGGAAATGCAGGGACCTGTAAGGCAAATGTTTTGGTGACGGCTTAAAAAAACATGTTTTAGACATTCCTGTTTAAAATCAAAAAGATTTAAGCCAATTTTTTCTTTCCACTAAACAAATATTCCACAAGTGCTGGTTTATCTCAGAGACTTGCCACAAGTGGTTCTTTGGACGTTCCACAACAGCTTAATAACTAAATAAGCTAAGAATGAGAAAGACCCAAGACCCACTGAACTTAGCCAGACAGCTGATATCTCTCCAAATATTCCTCAGCCTCCTTTACAGTAAATATGAAAACAAAAGAGAAATACTGAAGAATGTCAAAATTCTGCTTCCCTTTTGACAGGATATGCACCCTAAACATTACATTTCACGCTTTACTTTCTTCCTCACTTCACGTCTTCTTTTTTCCTTCTCATCTCTGCATCCTATCTTCACCCCCCCTCTACTGCCTCCTCCCCTACGTCCCTCCTGGCCTTTTCCGGCTCTCCAATTAAGCTCCGGCGGCAGGTTTCCATCAGCTGTCTGGTCGTCTGCAGCAGGATTCTTCAGAGCAGAGGCCTGTCAGGAAATGAACTCATCACTGGATGACAGCTGCTAATTTCTCCCTCTTCCATGTCACACGAGTGGCCTGCCGCAGTTAATAATGAGCCCATCCAGCCCTGATTACAGAGAAACACTGGGTGTGTGAGTGTGTGGGGTGGGGGAGTGGGGGGCAGGCAGGGGAAGTGAACACAGTACAGTACACAATCCCTCAGACAAGATATGCAGAATTATGTACAAGCACAGGCCCAGACACACATTCCTATTGTGGGTACAGTAGGGGAAACATTGATGCTTGTGTGAAAAACAACTCATATACTTTATAATCAATATAAGACCATGTACCTTCTATGCTTTGCCAACATATCCTCACATTTGTTCTCACTGCAATTAAAACATGCAGCACCAGAACCAGAACCAAACATGAAGAAGCAGCATTGAGCTTTTGTGCACCAGAAATCTGGAACAAACTTCCAGAAAACTGCAAAGCAGCCGAAACACTGAGTTCCTTTAAATCAAGGCTAAAACCCCCACCTGTTAAGAGTTGCTTTTGAACCATAATAAATAATGGCTCTTGACGAAATGTAATGTTTACTGGTTTACTGTGTGGTGTCTATTAGGTCTTTGTATTTTTGTGCTTTTATGTGTTAAAATGTGCTATGCAAATAAACTTGATTGGTTGACTGATTGAGTTTTGCATTTTAAGTACCACTGATGCTGCTCTTCTTGATGCTCACATGTCGATTTTAGCTGAACGGAAGAAAAACTGGGTCCAACCTGAGGCTGTGTAGGTGTCAGCTGAAATGACAGGTTCCTCTCGCCGCGTGATTCTGGATTTTGCTTCTCTTTCCCACCTCTCTGGCCTTTCTTGTGTGTATATGTGTGTTAAACGGATGATCTTTTGATGCCCTTTGTGTGTATCCGTGCCTTCTCTCGCCTCCCTCCTCCCCTCAACCTTTAGCAACTGGCCGTTGTCTTTCTCTCCCACTCTAACCATTAGAAAGTTGGAGCCTAAATGAGTATCGACTCTCCCTCCAGTGCTAAATGTTGTGGGTGGGAAAAAAAGAAAGAGAGAAAGACGGGAGGAGTGAGTTGAACACCTAGAAGAGAATGGTGGTGGGGTGAGAGCACGACGATGTGGATGATGGTGATGATGAGGACGACAATGATAATGGTGAAGGTAATGACTGCTGGTGATCGGAAGACGTGATGGGAGCCATCAGTCATTGTGTGTGTGTGTGTGTGTGTGTGTGTGTGTGTGCATATGTTGCTGGTACAGTACTGTGTTTTATGTGGTAGACCAACACAAAGTACAGCATAATAGAGAAGGGGAAAGAAAAAGTTGAATGGAGTTTATTTAGGGGTGTCAGAGTGAAGAAGATCATGCTTTTTATATTTGATTTCTCTTTTAAAAAAGAAAACAACTGGAAAACCATGCTTCGAGTCTGGTCAATAACGAGACAGATGTTGACTATAGAATCAATGTTGATGTCTGAAGTGTAGTAGACCAAACCCCCCCCACCAAAAAACCATTGATTAAAAAATTAGACAATCTTTATTGTCAAAAATTACATCGAACTAAAGCTTTTCAAAAAGCAGAGACTGACTGAGATTGAGAACATGGAAAAAAATTCAAAATGATCACCGCTGTTTTATTTACGGTGATGAGGAACGAACTCAAGACAAAGAAAAATCTAATATTTGCCTCCATCTTTTAGACCCAAAAACAAAACTCTAACCAAAATCTTAGAACAATGTAGTTACTCTAAAATGCAAAATCCATATGTTAGGCGCTTTGAAAACATATTCCATAAGAAATATTCCATAAGAAATATACTTAAACGTTTGCTTAAGTTGTATGGACGTAAATGAGTCGTTGGCAGATGTCACCACTGACAGGAGTAGCATCAGAAAAACTCCTTTGTTGCATAGCTCCAATCATCTGAGAAAACAGATATAATGTACACACTGAGTTATAAGAGGGAGACAATATTGAAGACACTTAAACAGAACTTGAGACGGGGATTGTTATTGCTGTGAGCCTCAGCCTTCCAGGACAATGTTATGAGAAGCTCCATCCAAGTAGACCACCATCTCCTCTCCTGCTTGCTGCTCCGCCTGCTGTGCCTCGCCGTCCCCGGCGGCTGCACCGCCGTACACCGCCTCCTCTACCTGCAGGGTGCAGTCCTCCAGCTCGGTCACGATGTAATGGGTTCCCTCGTCGTTGACGATGACCTGGGTAAGGCCTTCCTTCATCATCTGGGAGGCGGCGAGCTTCAGCACCTCCTGCATGTTTTCGTGGCCGGCCTCCTGGATGACCTGCACCTCCTCTTGCTCTTCTTGCTTCACGTCCACAGCGGCGCGGGCTTCCTCCGAGGCTTCGGGGGCCAACACTTCGTGAACGACGGTTGCCTCTCCTTGCATTTTCTCCTGATGGCCCATTTCGCTGACGGCGGTGAGCAGAGCGTCCAGAGCGGTGGACGACTCGGAAACGATGTGACTCTGACCCGAAGCCGCATGCAAGTCCTTCCTGGCGTCCCCGGACTCCACCACCACGTACTGGGTGCTGCCTCCAGCCAGGTGGGCCCCTGCCGAGGCCACCTCCCTGCCCGAGGCTATGACTTGTCCGTCTTCTGTGATGTGGAGCACCTCGGCCACCTGGCCGGCCATGGCCAGCGTCTGCAGGGTGGCGGCGGCCGACTCCTCCAGGGCCTGGTCGATGGCCACGTCCTCCTCACCGTATCCCTGGATGATGATGACCTGCTGGACGGCCTCTTCGTGGCTGGATGCCTCCGACGAGCCTTTCCTGTGCTCGGGCGATTCCACAGACTCGGCCTCCACAAATGTTGCTCCTTGGCCTTTCAGACGGCATTCGAAGGACTTGGACACAATACCTAGTGAAAGACAAACGCATTCATGTTACATTTTTGAAGAGTCGTTTAGAGAAAACCAGAACAGAAATAAAACAAGAGCTGGAAAAGCGTTGAGTGTGGTTTGAGTCAGAAACTCAAAAAATCTGATCCTTTTTCCAGTCCCTATTTTCTATGGAAGTTGTTACTAAAGAAAAGCATTCACCATTAGCTATTTTCAGTGTCAGTGTGGCGCTTAAAGGTAAAGTCAGAGGAAGGACAGAGATGTAAGAAACCATTTAAAGGGAAAGCCTGTCCAGATCTGTCTGAGGCTCAGTGAAGCAGCAAGAGAGCGAGAGAGAGCAAGACTTCCTTTGGAAACAAGAAGGCAGACTGCTAGAAATGGATCAAGGGGGAAAAAAAACAAAACTATTGTGACCAGAGTTGGACTATTTTGATTTGTGATTGGCTCGTTGGATAGTAAAAAATCTCATCTTTTGTGCACCAGAGAACAAAACATATCCAAGAGCTAATATGTAACCCTGACAACAACACTTTTCAGTATGGAAGTTACTACTTTGAGAAGAAGACTCAAAAGTTATTTTCAGTATCTGTAAGATGTTCTTCCAAGATGTGAAAGAAGCAGATGAAAGGAAGGATAAATGGAGCAAAACAAAGTTGCTGTGGTTAAACTTCCAAGTCCTTTGATTATGTTATGCCGGACTTGGAAGTCTCAAAGCAAAGGTACAAATGTCTATTCTCTGGAATAATAGACACCTCTAGACAGGTGTTTAGAGTTAGTCATGCTAACCATGCTAATTGCTAAATTATGGTGCAAATACAACTTAAAAAGATGATATACGTTTGTCCTTTTTCGCAGAGGCACCTTATTTTACAACTCCGCTGTCTCACGCACAGTGCAATGCCTCTGCGCATAACATAAATAGTTTGAGCAATTCATTCTTTGCTAATGTTAAAGAGAAATCTGAACAAGCTAAAGGTGAACCCAGCAGGTCAAAATTGAACAAAAACTGGAGGTTGTTGAATTGTTGGTTTTGGTTAGTGAATATCTACTCCACTTGCTTCGTGTATGCATCAACATGAGAAGGAAAATGATGGGAGGAAAGAGAAAAAAAAATCATGGGAACCTAAAGTGACATTAAAGGCGATGTAACACTTCACATATTTGTGTCACTTAGAGGCTTGAAAGCAGAGAGAATATGGAGATACTCTGCTGCTGCCGGAGCGTGGTGAGATACAGCTGCTGCTAATTGAGCCACACCGTGCCCTCTCACATCACAGGTTGCCATGGCGTTTCCAAGGTGATTGGAACAGTGTTAGAAATGCCATTGTTTAAACAGCGCCTGGCTCAGACACTTGTAGGCTAATCTATGCAGGAAAAAAGGGGATTTGATTTGAGACATTTAGAAAAAAAAAAAAAAAAAAAAGGTGGGGGCCTCTGTTCACGACTAAGCTGCTGAAAGCTGAACTTAATTTACAACAGGTGAGAATAGGCACAGATTCCTGTCAGGGAGAGGAGCTTTCTGGGTTTATGATACCTTGTAAAGTCCCCGAAAACTCTCAAATCTTTGTTATACACCAAAACTTATTTTTTATTTATTTATTTTTTTTTGCTTAGGAGGAGTTGACATTTAGAGATACAAGGTTTGCACCTGAGGGCAGCTATAGGATCACACAAACAGAACGGTACATACAGAAACAAGCTCATCAATCACTGATGCTCCCATCGTCCCCTGACATTTAATGTCCTCAACTCACAAGGTTGACGATGTGATTAGAAAGTCAGACTCGTGCTACAAAGTGGATCTGAGCCATCGGCCTCTTCTCCCTTGTGAATTTGGACTCAGATGTGGGAGCTCTAACTCCAACTCCAAACACATGAAGTCAACACTAAGTCTGATAGTTTGCCCTGCAGTTTCAAGAAATAAAATTTTCACAAAATTCGGAGTCTTCTGGACTTCTCCGAAATACTATCCACCAAAAAGTCTCGTTGTATTAGCGCGTCACATAAAACTACGGATTTTTATTTCATAGGTCAGCTAAAGATGAGACATTCTGACTGCTCATCTCTCTCTCCGGTATAAAACTCCTATTTCTTCTCTGGCGCATACACCGTGACACACACTCAGGGGATATTTTTGACTCTAAAGTACAGTTGCATAAAGTACTTCTGACGAGACAGAAGCCCTGCTGTTTTAAGAAGACAGTGATGAAGTCGTTCTTGTTTTGGAGAGGTGAGGATGAATCCTGACCTAAAGCCAATCGAAACGCTTTTAAGAAGAGACACAAAAGAGTGACGTTCCAAAAACATAAATATACAGCGCCTTTCAAAAAGTATTCATAGCTCAGGAACTTTTTTCACCTCACTGTACATTAGATGGACTTATGTGCTATTCATCCACCCATTGTCTGTCCTTGCTTGTCCTTGTAGAGTCACTAGCACCTAGCAGTGTGACTCAACTCATTTCGAGTTAACTCTCTACAGTTCAGGTGGTTTTCCATTTCAATTGAGTAGCAACTCTAGAGGATGGCGTCGTCACCAGAGTGTATTTGTGTCACAACCCAACAATGGAGGGCATGGGAGCTATGCTGAAGCTAAGTCTTGCGGGGTTTTTTTTGTCAGACTCAAAACAGAAGAGAGATCCAGAAAAGGCGGAGGCCACCGAGATGAAACACTCTAGAGAAGAACAGCAGAGTGTGGCTCAGTGGCTCCACCGTTTAGTCAATCAGTGACTGCCAGTCTGCTGACATCTTGTCCAACTCCACACGCTTGAAACCCCAGTGAAGTACGCTTCGATAAAGGTGGTGGCGGCACACAGCCTTTACTCATGGAGAACCGAGTAGAGCTGAGATGAGCAGACGCCAGACGCTTGAACATACAGTCATTTGATTTACTGTATATTCAAGGGTCCAAAAAAAACTTGTTTTGAATAACACATGACTTCCTAAACATTAAATCACCTCATTTCTAATGTTTCTCAACCACTTCTCTAAGGCCATGTTCAAAACCGGAAGGAAAACATGCATTTCAAGTAAGACCTGTGTGTGTTGATCTCTATTATTCAGAATTATTCAAAAGGTTTCAAACAACCAGGAAGGCGACAAGCAAGACCGGAGGAGTAGCCAAGTTTATTTTGCTACACACAGTTGAGGAGGATAACAAGGAAGGTAAAAATGTAGGAATATGCTACTGCAATAAAAACTGTATTTATTTAAATTTTTTTATAACACTTCTTTTTTTATTTGTTGTTGTATGTCTCCATCTCCATCAACATAGTGAAAAGGTATTCTTAATTTCCTCATGACCAAATTCACCCCCCCCACCAGGAAAAAAGACCTTGCAGTGAGGCTGCTGCACATTGCCAGCATTGGGTGGTAAATATCAATTCAGACCCCTCCATTTGCACCTCTAGTGACAAGCCCTGTAGTTAGAGAGTGGAGGGAGTCAGCACTGCCACAGAGAGCCAGAACAGGTTGGCATTTTGAGAAGCGGAGGTTACCTATTTACACAGGAGCTACGGGGCCGATGCTAACTGCCTACGCCGAAACGCTGCGAGCTGAGAGGTCGGCTTGCAGGAGACAATAACTCTATAACTGTGCAGCTTCTTCCCGCATTACCATAAAAGCTGTTTGAAAGCGTGCAAATCGGAGAGAGCGGTGCCATTTCAGGCTGTTAAACCTCTAGATTCTCAGCTTTGAGGCCTGAATTTACAGGTGTGTGTGTGTGTGTGCTGGAATGTGGGTGGCGTAAGAGATCAGCCTTTATTGTTGCGTTGTCTAAACAGTGTGTGCTCCTGCACTGCATTCATCTCTGTACGTGCCTGTCTATGCGACGGTTTCGGAGTGTGTGAGCCGCTCCGCTGCCGGGATGGCGGGGCTAGCGTGTGTCACATTAGCCACGGGGCGCTGTCGGCGGGCCACCGGCGGCGGGCCCCGCTGAGGTTTATGGAGTGTCACTCAGTCGCCGCGGCCGTGAATCAAGTTAATGTTGCAGATCCCATCTCTTCAGTTGTCCTGCGCTCCCGGTGGAAGAACAACATTTGAACAGCGTGATTTGGCCCCGGCGAGAGGCTGATGCCTGTTTAATATGTGTTTTGAGTGCTCTGACTGACTGATTCCTTCAACAGGAAGTCGGAGGGGGAATGAGATCGACACAGAGAGGCAGGCTGCTTTATTGCCTGTGATCTGAAACAAGATGGAGGCTCCCTGAGAGGAATGAAACAACAGGAGGAAGACGGGGAAGCGGAGGCTGGAAGTGACTGATGCTGTTTGGATTGTAAAATGATGGTGGAGATATTTAGATTCATCCATTCACTTAATGATGTAATACCAGCTGAAAACAGCCACAGATGACAATGGTGCCACCACCATACCAATGTGTTGTCATTGTGGCCCGGAGAAGACATTTTCTGTATGGAGTGTGTTTTGCGTTATGTAGAGCAGCTTTGGAGGGAAGGATATTCTTTGGACAATCTTTGTTCAGCTGTGGATGTTGAGAATTTGTTTGGGTTTAACCAAGATTTGCTTAGGACTTATTATTTGGGATATTATAATTTAATAAGTAACTATTTGAGTTTGTTATTTCATAAATCTAGTTAGCATCTGGCTCAAAACGGACTATTTGTGGACCGTTAACAGAATTGACTCTATAGCCCATGATGCTTTACAACTAGTAGAAGAAGAATTTGAAGTGAGACGAAAGAGAAATTAGTTTTGGAGGGATTTTCCAGAAAGAGCTATGTTAGCTTAGTTCCTACACTCTGTCGTAAATCATTTTGTATGACTCGTTCATTCTTTATTCACTAAAGTTCATCTGAATAATCCACCCGACTCCTTTTCGTCTTTGCATGAGTCGAATCTACAACAGTAGAAGAAGGTAAAACCTGGACTGGAGAAGAAATCTTTGCCCTTTTTTGTGAGTTTAGAGGGGAGAGCATTCCGCAACTGAGCTTCAGAGTTTCCCTGAGCTGTTAATATTGTGCATTTCTCCCAATTGCAAGTGGTAATAAATTTCTCATTGTTTATTAAATCTCATAAGAAATTCCACAACAATGTTGGTGTCACAAACGGGATTCAAACGGGCTGCTTTCTAAACACGGTACTCAGCTCCAACGCTGTTCAGATAAATGGTTGTCCTGTCAAATAAATCCTTTTCATGATAAAAAAAAACCCAAAAAACATCTGAAATACACAAACTTGCTATTCTACAACAACCCAATATCATTTGCAGCAAGAGCCAAAGAAATATGTTTGCAACACAACTATCCTCTCTGTAGAGAGTGAAGTAATCCCCCAGATGCCACAGCAGCAGAAGTAACCCTTGTTTTGCCTCTGGATCCCCTTCAAGGTCCCTTAAATGATCGCTGGGCCGCAGTTTGACAACCGTTTCCAAGGTGTGACTCTTAGTGTGGCACCAGCAGGTCAGTGCAGGAGCCTTGCTGTGCTCACTGTGTGGCGCAGATGCAATTATTGATCAGCGGATCAATAGACTGGCCTGTGCTGGGAGGGGGGTGCAGGGGGTCTCTAAGTGGCAATACTTCAGCTTGGAGAGGCCGCCAGGGGAGCGGTCAGACAGCACTTACCAGCAGTTAGAGAAATTAACCTTAACACGGAGACACCGGCGCACACACAATCAATTACACCCGCTGTAATACAGGTCAGCCTCGACGCAAATGCAAGCCCGCGAGCACGCGTTGGTGTAATCAGGGGAGCCGCACGCCCGGCTACATCCTGAGGACAGCGTGGCTGTAATCCCTAAATTTGAAATCAGCCTCAACTGTAACCTCACTGTAAATGCTAATTGGTTCTCAGAAGTACACACACACACACACACACACACACACACACACACACACACACACACACACACACAGAAATAAAAGACAAAGAAATCAACCTGAACAGACGCTACAGCAAGCAAAGTCAATTAAACTGTGTCAAACTAGAGGCAGAATGAGATGCTCTCCAAATCAATTAGCGGGTCAATGGCAGCACCATGAAAAAGTCAGAGCTTATGATCAAGACGCCACAAAAAGACCTCTTTACAATCCTTTTACCAGACCATTCCCTTCAATTACAGATACAAAGCCACAACCTTTAAACGCAGACGCCTGATCGGGACACAAACATGGGGAGATGTTTTACAAACCAGAAGGATCCTCTGTGTGTGTGTGTGTGTGTTGTGTGTTTGAAGGTGACACTGCTAAGTAGATAAAGTGTCAGTTCTGGGTGTATCCAGGTCACCAGCAAAGGGGCGAATGACTGGGTGTTCAGGGAGAGTGTGGAAGCCCGTATGCAGGTGGGTGTTTTAATCTACGTCAGCAAATAGATGTTATTTCATTAGTTTTATTGTCAGTAAATATTTTTTTTATTTGTATCGCAACTTTAAAAGAAGCAAACAAAGGTTTTGAGACGTGAAGAGTAATAACCCATTGTGGTCGCTTTTTGAATGTTTGATCATCTTTTCTGGTTCAGTCATTCGACGACCTTCCCTTGCGTCTCTCTCATCCCTTGGACTCCCTCAAGCAAAGCCAAAAGTGCTACCTATGCATGTATGCGTGTGCGTGTGTGTGCAGGTCAGCTGAGGTCCAGTCAGTGACGGCTCTACTTTGTCTGCTTGGGACAGTCGCTACTGTCACCTTTACAAACGCCATGAATCAACGCCACCTAGGACAAGTCGGCCGACCAGAAAGCAACCAATTACACCGCGGCCAGATTGACATCCGGCGGACAAGGTGGAGAGACGGATGGAAAAACGCTGAAAACACGCCAAGGACGAAGGACCAGGAGAGAATGAGGGCACAGACAGATGGAAGGCCCTCAGGACCGGAGCACCAATGACTCTGAAGGCCAGCGCTAACCTAAGTGACTTTGGCTGATAGTTGAAGAAAATTCTGTAGATTAACAACGTTTTACATAATCTGCTTTATTACGACAAAGTCTTAAACAGTTCCTCCAACTGTCTACTTAATATGGAAGGTTGTCTCTTGCCAGCATTTTTCACAATTTACAGCTTCAGGCAAGACGACCCTAAACTTATAGCTAGAACCTCGACATAATAGTTTAGATCAAAGTATATACACAGGGTCTCTGCGGGTTTCACCAACTCAAATTTAAGGCTTTTAAAACCTTTTTTGAAGACTATCCTGAAAGAAATTTCACAACAAAAATTTGCAGAAGAAAATCGTATATCTTGCGATGCTCTCTACAGCTTTAATTCCTGGAGTGCCAAGCTTTTTTAGAACAGAACGGGTTGCATCGTACGGGTTGGCGACAGAACCGAGTCAACGGTGAAGACAAATGTTCATCCAACTGGCAATAAATTTGCACGTAAACAAGGACAGATGCAAAAAAAACAAAAAACACCTGGCTACCTAAAGAGGGAATGTTAGCAGCTCGTTAGTGGTAGATTCAGCCATCTCAAGTCACAGAACAGAATGAAGATGTCTCAAACTTTTGAGAAAAAAAGAAAGAAAAATGAGGTAGAATTAAATACTCCTGCCACAACAAAATTTAAGACCTGAGTAACGTATTTAAGGCCAACGTACATGATTTTTAAAAAGAGTTCATGGCATTTTAAGGCCTTAGTTTTACACGCATAAATTTAAGTCTTTTTAAGAGCGTGAAGGCACCATGATACATGTGTTAGAATGGCTCAGACCTAAATGAATTTACAATCTGTGGCAAGACAAAAAGACTGTTCACATCAAATCTGATTAACAGGAACCCATTTAGCAAAGGAAGCATATGCAAGGATTCCTCTGCAAAGGGGTACTACCGCGAATACCACGGGTCTGAATACTAACGAGCGACAGACTTTAAATCTTATTTGCTAAAAGATCCATCCGTTTCCTTCCACTACCTTGCGTTCCAACAATCCAAGTCAAATACGTTGCAGTTTGTGGTTGTAACGTGATAGAATGTGGAAAAGGTATTAAGTTAACATGGTAAGGCAGCGTAAAAACCCTCCACAGTCCACTGTTCAGCATCGTCTCAGATCGATGGAGGAGTTTGAGTTGGCTAGGAAAACAGAACTCTGTCCCAAACACCTTTTTTATGTGTAATAGAAGCGAGGAGGATGAATCATTGTTGTTTACAAACCTCCTATTGTGGAATCATTTTCAGCTTTAAACTCAAACCTTTATAAGTAGACCCTTAAATGTTTCTTACTGCGCTGCCTGGAGAAACAAAACAAACAACAACGAAAAAAATACAAAAAAAATAAAACCCCCTCCAGTATACAAAACAATATTTGTTTGTTTCCTGGTATATTAAGGCTTCCTCCCACACACAGCTGAGCAAACTTTAGTCATATTTTCAGAAAACACACCAAATGTCAGCTGCTCGTAATCAAGAAGCTGCTGTCTCTGTAATCCGGTAGCGCGAGGATAGAGCTGTGTGTTTGAACTGACAGTAACCTGAGCAGATAAGACGGGCCAGAAGTCAGTAAAGTTAGGCGTAATTTTTTCTAAATAAAAGACTTTTTTGAAAAAAAAAAAAAAAAAAAAAAAAAAAAAAGGACGAGAAACAAATATTTACCTAGACAAACGTGCCACATGTTAATAAATTGAAACAAAACTCAGTATATGGCAGGATGAGACAAAGCTGCAGACATGCGGAAAATGTCGCCCGGGCCGGGAGTCGAACCTGCGACGGCAGCGTCGAGGACTAAGGCCTCCATACGTGGGCTGTGCTAAACCCCTACGCCACCACAGCACGCCCAGTTGATACTGTTTTCTTCAGTTTAAACGCCCAGATTGATATTTAAACAAGTCTTTAGTCAACAGCTCAAACTTTTCAATTTCTATTTAGTTCCTTCTAGTCGTCCTGTGCACTGGTCTGTGACTGGTCAGTCTCAGTAAAAGATGTATTCTTTTCAGGTTTGAAAATCTTCCGTTTCTGAAATTCAAGAGTTCATAATCCAAAAAAACCCCAAAAAACAAAAAACCCTGTCTGTCTGTCCGTGGTCGGTTCGCCGAGTGCGGCTCTGAGGACAGTCCTAGTACCTGGTAAACGCTGTTCTTTATTTTCATGCCGACAAAGAGAAACTACCAGCAATAAGTCCTGATCACCAATCAATTCTTTATTTTGAAAATTATTGCAGTTGTAATGTTGGGCAAACCATTCCGCCCTGTAAGAGTGGTAAAAAATAAATTAAGTAAAAGTAAAAAAAATAAATAAAAAAAAATCATATGACATCCATGTCCCTGACCATAACTGTGAAAACATTTTCTCATAAAGGGGTCATTCAGACAGAATACTATAACAACAAATCCTCCCCCAAAACAATGAACTACTGTAGAGAGGGCTCAAGAGGTGAGTTAACACACACACAGAGTGAAACTGGTCGGAGGAAACACAGGTCAGTGTCCTGCTCTCAGCTCTTTTTCTGCTGACAGAGGATGACCCGGAGTGAGAGTAATCTGGTCCACACCGACTCTATCTACCTCCGGTCCCCCAGGTCGGTGCCCCCGGAGAGACGGAGGGAAACACAAAGAGAATGAGACAGAGGGGAGGTGAAGAGGGAAAAGGAGGTGAAGAGGAGACCGGAGGGAGGCGAAGAAGAAAAATATATATAATGAAGAAAACTATGCCGGCTTTCATCTCTCAAGACGGCTTTCTCCTGCCATTGTAAAGGAAATTGTGGCGCGGTTAAAACAAAAACGAAAAAAAATTAAATACTGAAAACCAAAACAGAAAACTCCATTTTCAGCTACTATATTACTGGAGATTAAAATATATTTTTTTTACACACAAGTTTAGTTTGAAATTTGTATAATTTGTAAAAGCTTTACTGTATCACAGCTGCATAGCAATATTAATTTACAAAGTGAAACTGCTGCATTTATTATACGCAGGGTGATATATTTGAACTGCTTATTTCTATTTATTTGGATGATTATGGCGTGGAGCTAATAAAAACTTAAAATTTAACGTCTCAGAAAAATTTTATTTTATATAAAGCGAAAAAGAAGGATTTTTAAAAGCATAAATATAGTGTTAAGGCTTTCACGGAGCAGAATGCTGACTTGACAATTGTCCAGTAGACTGCACCTCCAAAAATGGGTAAAAAACAAGCCACAAAGCTAGCACTGTACCCAGCTGTAATGGGAAGTTAAGTGGAAGGAAAACCTACTGTAGAAAAAGATGCACAAGAAACAGGTTGTTTGAGGATCAAGAGCTTGGAAAGATTCCCAGCAGTTGGAGTAAAGCTGGAGGTTGTTGCCAAAGCAACCACGGCAATACGTCAAACCTTAGCAGAACCACATTGTGATCCCGTCCATGCCGTGATGCACCGATGCAGTAATTCACACTAAATGAGAATCCACCGAGTTCTGAATGCAAAAACTTTACACACTTTTCTGCATTTACGCATTAAAAACCGTTTCGGTTTTGAGTTGCATTTAATGAGTTCCTAATGACATTAACATTTACAGAGATGGGCCTTTATTTGATATACATCTTCAGGAGCTGAAGTTGTGTTTTTTTTTTAGAACATTTAAACAATTAAAACCAAATCATTTCTTGACTTATTTCTGAATATGAGCCCAAAACATGAGCGCTAATCGTTTCCTGGAGGAGTATGAAGGCTATACTAGACAGGTAGAGGTTTCTCCATGCATTCAGCAGCTTTTGCAGGAAAAAAAAAAAAGAAGATCTTCGTCTCTGAGCTCAACCCTTGAAGCCTTGAATCGCCAGGGCAAAGTTAGAAGAGGCTCACCTTGCGCGATACGCGCAGGCTGCTGGAATTTTCCGTGGCTGGCTGTGGATTAAAAAGAGCAAACGTGTGGGAGGCTGATGCTGCCGCTAACAGAAAAAGATCCCTCTCCTCCCCGATCAAGCTCGATGTGCCGGCCACTGCCAGGCAGAGGGCGCCCGATGGCGAAAGGCCCGAAACACCAGACGACTGCGGGGTCACGTCGCTGATTGGATGTCGTGGAAAAAGCATCACCAGACGCATCGTTTCAGGTTTGAAAATGACTAACCAGATATGACTAATGTATTACTTTGGCTTGGAGAGCGGTTATTTCCCCTCATGCTGCAAATCAACAGCTATTTGCGACTCTCCAGATGAAGGTCAGGGATGATCCTGGCGTGATGGCCAGGATGCAGCAGGAAAAAATAAAGAAATAAACGTGTGTGAGCCTCAGCCTGGAGTCCAGGGAGGTTGACATATGGAAACAATAAAGATTATAACACCCTCCTTTTCTTCTCTAACTCTTCCCAGAAGACATCCGTCCTCTTGTTTTCTGTCCCGTTCCCTTCTTCCTCCCTCTCGCTCGTCTTCCTCTCAAAAAGCTCTGGAGGTGGACCTTTGATTGCTTCTTTAATTAGCAACGTCAGGCAGCTCTGTGGATTTACTGGCGATGTCAAACTTCTGCAGATAATTGCATGCCTCTTCCCTTTCTCCCTCCCTCCATCATCCCTCCATCCTCCTTTCACATCCCCCCCTCACACGCCGCACCGCCTCCACTTCTTCTCCCGGCTCCCCATCTATCCCTCTCAGTAACTCTCCCATGATTTAATGATTAATTATGGATGTGAGTTAGAGAATAAAAGCTTTTCGGCTAATCAAAATGAAATCCCTCCCTCACCCACATCCCCCCCACCTTTTTTGGGGTAATTACAGTGTGAAGATAATGTTGCTGATGTCTTTTTGTTGCCGGGGCCCGGACGGCGCGCTGATCCGAGGTCCGTCATGGTGGATGAAATGAACAGTCGAGACGCGACAAACAAAGAAGGCAAAGACGGGGTTCTTTGAAACGTCGCAGCAGGGAAACAAACGGAGGAAATGACCAACCTGACGACGCTAAAAGGACGTTTGTCTTTGGAACGTTTTGGTTTAGATGTTTAAAGATGAAACTTGCATTTTTTTTTTATCAGTTAATCAAAGCAACACTTTACCCAACGTCATGTCAGGAAAACAATGGCTAAACCGGACTGTCACATTCAACTTTCATTTGATTTAAAAAGTAAATGTTTATAATTACTGCCTAACTGTAGGATAAGCACCTTGAAGAGCTGGTTGTCCTAAATGTTGCCTTTTTATGGCGTTTTTACTGCATTTCAGACAAGTGCAAACAAATTATGACAAAAAATTCATTCTTGGTGAATCGGTTCCAGGTATGAAAGCATAACTGTGTTAGAGGTAGAATCTTTTTTTTTTTTTTTTTATTTGTGAGATTTTTCACTACAAACATTTCTGTATGGGAGGTATAACAAGTCTATGTTCTTTGGCAAAAAACAACTAAAAAACTCCAAAAAACATATTTTTAAAACAATTTCTCAATTTTCAGTCACAGACTTCAACTCATTGGGATTCCATAATCCGTTGAGACATTAAAGTGCAAAGATAGGCTATAAAAGAAAACAGTAAACGGTTTTCTAAACGTTTCATTAACAGAATTCTGGAAAGTTTACTGAGCCCACCTGAGCTAATCCTGTACAACCATTTGTTGCTGAAATTAAAGTTGCAGGGATTTTGGGGAACATTATAGACTGAAGCTGTTGCCTATTCTTCAACAAACACAGCATCTATGATCAGCTGTTTTCAAGTCACAAAATCTCAGTTGATTTCAGGTCTGGACTTTGACTGGGCCATTCAAACACACAAATAGGCTTTGATGTAAACTGTGGAGGTTGTGACTCGTCTTTATGGGCCTGTTGCAAACTGCAAAGACGGTTTCTTTGAAAAACAAAAGCTTTCTTCTCGCCACTTGACTTGAATAACAGTTTTACTGCCAATAGATTCTCACACCTGAACTGTGGCTCTCTCCACATGGTCTTGACCGCTTTTCTGATTAACATTCTCCTTTCCTTCAGGCACTCGCAGTTCAGGTGGACAGCATGTCTGAGTTGTTTCAGGTTGAGGATTGGAAATCTCAGTGAGATGTCGACATATTTTCACTAAACCCCGAGTTTAAACTTCCCACCAACTTTCTTCCTGACCGGTCTGCTGTGTCTCATCGTTATGATGCTGTTTGTTCACTAATGTTCGCTGAGAAACCTCTGAGGCCTTCACAGAACAGCTGGATGTAGACCAAGACTAAACTACACATCATTACTCCTCAGTTCTGTAATGGAGGCTGACAACAAATACACAACACTGTTGGCAGGTTCTTATGTGTAAAAAAGCCCCCTGAAAATCATGTCTAATCTTCTTTTTATTTCACTACTGTACACTACTTTGCGCTTTCTACCACATCTCTGCGTTTTATTGGTTTACATTTTTATAATTTCTGGGATCATGCCTGCTGCTTTTATAGCCACTTGATGCTTTGTCTCTTTAGCAAATACACTAGAAAAACACAAAATTGTACCAAATACTGTTGGTCTCATTTCTATTGCAAATATCTTTTTTTTTTTATTTTCCATTATCTTAAGTTATAATAAGGAAAATAATCCTTAT
>CAEFZX010019789.1:0-10541 GCA_903066825.1 Alfaro cultratus | reverse complement strand
TTGCATCCATTATTGTTGCACTACTGCCATCTATTGAATCCTAATATATATACCTCAAATTCTCATAATGAGCCCAGTATTCACCGTGCACTTCTTCTTCTACGGGGGAAAATGAAGTCGGCGGCTGCTTACCGTAGTTGCAAGACCTGTTGTGGCTCAATATTGGTCCATATATAAGGTGCACCGGATTATAAGGTGCACTGTCGGCTTTTGAGAAAATTGAAGGTCGTTAGGTGCGCCTTATAGTGCGGAAAATACGGTACTGTATGTTCAACATAGCAGAGTCGCAAACACAAGTAAAAAGGTGAGTGAGGAACACCAAAGGATGGCATCAAAGAGTGGTGGGTTTTTGCTCCAGTGAGATGCGATCCTACTGGATAAATATCGCATCAGAATAAAAAATACAACTTCAGAACTTTTAAAATATATATTAGACAATTACTGCAGTCCAAACAGATTGGTATAAAAAAAGTGTTATTATCTCACAAGGAACAAAAATAGTAAGTTCTAGATACACATATCACTATTCATCAGATGGGCTATTTTGAAATTTGTGGAAGACTAAGTTTAGGGGCGTGCTGTGGTGGCGCAGGGGTTTAGCACGCCCCACGTTTGGAGGCCTCAGTCCTCGACGCGGACGTCGCGGGCTCGACTCCCGGTCCCAGCGACCCTCGCCGCATGCTCTCTCCCTCCCCCCCCCCCGTCAGCCCACCGTTGCGGAAATGCGAGCCACCAGCGGCTAAAAAAAAAAAAAACCTTCAGAGAAAAAATTATAAAAAAAAAAAAAAGACTAAGTTTAAATATTATTCCTAAAATGTCCTAAAAGATTGACATCCACATGGAGATTTGGTCAATCAAATCTAATGCATGCTATTATCTGCAAAAACGTGGATTAATGAAGCTCTGTTGTCAACAATATTTTGACCTTCCTAAACCTGTATTCAAGTATTCAAATTTTAAATACTGAGACATGGTTATGTCATTGTCTTTATGACATTAATTAATTTAACATCCACCTTTTAAAAACTATTCACTTACCTCTGCAAGCTGGAAGAGAGCTGACTGTCTGTATGGTTTTCCTTCAAGGGTGCCTGACAAGGAAGACTGAACACACCATGACATAATCAGTTCTCCATCCTGTTACTTCCTGGTATTATACAATAATTCTGTTTGATTCTAACAGACTGAATAATATACATCTAGACTTCAGCTTTTACTATGTTAAGCAATGAAATTAGCTGGCTCTTGATGAATCCAAATGGTTGAGCTGTTAATTAAAACTTGCTTAAAAGATGAAAAACATAACTGAAATAATTTACATTTCACTTTTTAAAAGTGCACATATTTAATCTGAAGCTTTCAGTAAAATGGTAAATGGCATGGATTTTTATAGCGTTTTATCAAGTCCAGAAGGCCCAATAGCGCTTCACACTACATTCAGTCATTCACGCACATTCACACTCTGATGGTGACAAGCTATTAGATTGTAGCCACATATATACGGTAATTCTGTCAAATCCATAATTTGACAGTGTAAAGGTGTACACTGAGTAGAAAGACACAAACAATGGTCTTCTCACTGTCCAAGTTTCTATCAGTTCACTAATTAGCATCAGACCAAACTTTACCTGTTTTAGCTTAGTTAGAATTACCAAAATTATCTATTTCTACTAAATGCCAGAACATTTCTAGAATATTTTTTGTATCTTTTTGAGTATATAGAGTTTATATACATTTGGTCAGCATCAGGGATAACTTCTTTTGGGTTTCCTTCCACAAACTTCTCACTAGAGGTGTGCCGATTGATCGACCGAATTTCCGTGAAAAAGTGTATGATCGGTGATCGCCGATCACTGTCTCTTGTTGAAGATCACCAAAACGGTCCACATTTATCTGACCTCACAGCCTACATGGGCTTCTAATCTCTTCTTTCCTTCAAATTGCGCAAACGCGCGGCAACAAATCCTGTCTTGTCTTGTGGAACTATAACGCTATGAGAGTGAATGGGGACGTTTACATGTTGTGGCGGAAAATTACCTCGGGGGTGAAGCACACCCCCGAGGTTGTTGCATCAACACAACAAATTTAATATGGCATTTAAAAAACTTGACGGAGTTTGACTACATTGAGGCTCACTGCAGGAAAAAAAAAGACATCCGGAGCGAACAAATAGCAGGTAAAGCAGTGCACAACTACTAACACTCACCCAGATGAGCGTGACAGTCAGAAAGCTAAACAAATAACCTGAAAAATAATTGGTCTTCGAGCTGACGGTGTAAGACGCTGGTTCTGCTCTCGTTCTTGGACCACCACTACGAGCTACTGATAGTAATATTTCACAGACGTAGAGCCGCTCAACCTCCACCAGACTGAACTCTCACACCTAACAGCTGCTTGAAGCTGTAACTTAAAAAAAAAAAAAGATTTTAGATATGTATTAAAATATGTCTATTATGTCTGAATTAGGTGAATTTATTGTCAGATAATTTTTCCATTTTGCCAGAAAACATAGTATCATTTATACCTAAAGCGAAAAATTAACAGCCATTCCAGGCGATCAGCAATAATCAGTGATCGATAGAGACCGGCTTCATGGATGATTGGTATCAGAATGAGCAGCAAAGAAACCTGATCAGAGCATTCCCTACTTCTCACAATAGTGTGCTGGAGTTCTGGTCCATTTCTCCTGATAGAACTGGTGTAACTCAGTCGGGTTTGTAGGCTGCCTCACAAACCCGACTGAGTTTGTGAGGCAGACGTTGTGGAAGAAGTCTTTCCACAACTTCTCCATAGGAATAAGATCAGGACCTTGTGATGGCCATTTGGAATACCAATTTGAGCTCAAGGTTTCTTTCCTGGTTTTTGCCTTAACATGTTGCTTCATAATGTTTTAAATAATGTTCTTTCCTCATGATGCTATCCATATTATGAAGCTAAATAACACCACAACATGATGCTGCCATCCTTCACAGTTAGGATGTCACAAGATTCCCCGTTCTCCCTTAAAATGTAACAATGATGAGTATGGCAAAACAGTTCCAATTTTGTTTAATCAGATCACAGGACATATCTCCAGAAATTAAGATCTTTGTCACTGCAAACAGTGATCTGGCTTTTTATGTTTCTTTTGCAGTGAAGTTTCTTCCTTGCTGATTGACTTTACAGTCCATGTTTGCCCATGTATAATGGCTCTGACTTACTAGCTTCAGAGAGCATCTCCACAAGGCCTTTGGCTTTTGTTCTGGGGTCAATGTGCACATTTTGGATCAAAATGTGCATATTTGAGACACATAACCTGTTTCCTTCCTGAGCATTATGATGGTTGGACATCATGTCTACAGTTGCATAAAATTGTTTTAACAAATGAATATCTGAATTCCTGATGTCTTGGCTGATTTCTATTGACTTTCCCATCATGTCAAACAAGAAAGAAGTATCTTCAAGGTTTAGCCTTAAAATACATCCACAAGTGTAAGTCCAATTAACTCAAATGTTTTAGTTAACCTATCAGAAGTTTGTGGAAAGAAGCCCAAAAAGCTTAACACCAGTCATAAATTTTAAAAGACAGTTAAAACGTATGATTTGGGTGACTTATATACTGACCAAATGTATGTAAACTTGTGAATTCAAGGAAGTTACAAAAAAATATGTTCTCGACTATTTGTAGAATGCCAATTTGAAGATCAAATCAGATATAGCAGGGGAAACAAATTATACAACCATGTCTGTGAAGGGGTAAACAATAAAAGCAATCTGGTATATTGATGAGCACAGTGGCTCCAAAATAAGTCTGAATTCATGTGGAAATGTCATAGTGAATGTTCTGAAGCTTCAAAAGCTATCACAAACTTATTGTTAGTTTAAGTTTGTCTGTGTGTGAGCGGGAGTGTCCTCTAGCAAGATCAATGATAAAATATTCAATATAATATAGGTCATGCTACAATTTCTCATGATCTTAACAGACAGATATTTGCCCTGACATCATTAAAGATGTCAGGTCTTTAATGTCCTTTAAAGACCTGACATCATGGGGTCTGAGATTCACGGTGGGATTGCAGGTATAGCAGATTATATAATTGGATCCCCATATCCAATTTTTACAACATGGGAAATTCCTGCTTACAATTACAGGGATGTGTAACAATGTGGATGTTTGAATCAGAGATGTGAACTTAAATGATAAACACTTCTGCATCAGTTGTTTTGTAAATAAAATTTGTTTTCTTTTCTTTATTGAACCTATATTTTATTAAGTAAAATGTTTGAGGCCTCCTGATCATGTCTTCTGAATCCGAAAGATCAGAAAAGACAAAAAACATTGTGCAGAACTGACATTTTGTTCTAAATTTTAAATTAAAGCTACAGAATACTTGTGCTATAAGTGCATTCAAGATTGTTAATCCTGAATGCACTTGTTGTTCCCTAATAAGCCTAAATGCTTTCCTAATAAGCTAGGCTTATTAGGAAAGCATTTATTCTGCCAACAAACATCAGTTTGCTGCATGTGCTTTCCTTAAATCATTTAAAATGACAGTCTAAAAACAGTTTTTTGTCTTACAAGTATTACTATTTCAGCCACAAGGTGGTGCCAAAGTATTTCCATCAAAAATGTGACTCTAAAAACTCAATCATTAGTTATAACAATACCCACTTCTCGCCCGAAACGTTCACTGAAAATGGGGACCAGCACACCTCCCGACCCCACTAGGGACAAGGGTGTACAGAAGATGGATGGATGGATGGATGGATGGATGGATGGATGGATGGATGGACGGATGGATATAACAATACTGATGAGCTGTATGTAATGTATTCCTACCTCTTCCACCAGGGAAAGCCCCGTCTTCATCCTGCTGTCAATATCAGGCACTCTGTTGGGAATTGTCTGAGACAACATCTACAGAGGTATATGAACAAAAATTGGTTAGCTTTATGGTAAGTTATTAAAATCAAATTAAAATAAAACTCACATTATAAGTTAATATAATATAGTTGAGGTTTTGTGTGAAATTCTGTTCCCTTGTGAAAATCTGTTTTCCCTGTGTCAGGAGAGTGCGAACTGCAGCCATGAGAGGCTGGTCCGACTATTTTCACGGTGCTTCTGATTGATTTCTCGGTAAAACAACTCATATAAACATGTCAAGGTTGTAACTTTCAGTTTAATCTGCAGCTAAAAAAATTGTTAAATAAATAAATGAGGTCTTGTGTGGAGGTCTTCTTACATTGTTTTGTGTTGTTTTTAATGGCGAACAGAATTGGTCTTTTTCCAACTTGTCACTTAAGCCTGACAAATAAGTCAGTCACCAAACACGGGTTTCCAACACGTGTGTTTTTATAATTTTTCATTGCTGATATAAAACGATGGAAGCTGGCTAATAGCAGGACACAAAAAAATCCTTAAAAAATGAGTATAGGCTTTCTGGAAAATCCCATTATAATCTAAAATATGACAGATTGCTGGATGAAAGAAATTTGTAGTTGTTAATTTTTGGTGGCTCAATCATACTACCACACAAAACAACCATTGAGATTTTGAAAAGATTTGCTCTTTATTTGCCAACGTTATGAGGGGGGAACCAAATATTTCAGCTGTGTGTAATAACCTGTTCCCATAACAAAGAGTGTTGAACAGGGGAACAGATTATTTCAGGCAGCTAAAATATTTGGTTTCGCACTCAGAACTTTGGAAAATATTGACCAAATGTTTTCAAACTTACAGGATTTAAAAAACACTTTTTTTTATAAAAAAAAGTGTCGTTTTCTAATGGCTATGTCATTAGAAAACAACACAAAACAGTGTAAGAAGACCTCCACACAAGACCTCATTTATTTATTTATTTTACAATTTTGTTAGCTGCCGATTAAACTGAAAGCTACAATCTTGACATGATTATATGAGTTGTTTTACCGAGAAATTGATCAAAAGCAAGGTGAAAATGGTTGGACCAGCATCTCCTGGCTGCAGTGCGCGTTCCTGACACGGGGGGGGAAACAGATTTTCACAAGGGAACAGAATTTCGCACAAGACCTGCCCGAGCCACACCAGATTTGCTCATGGAAAATGAATCTGGCCGAGGCGACCGAGACCTTAGAGGTGGGCTAGTGGAAAAAGGCCTTTTCTGGAACCCCGAGAGCTTCGTTTCCATTTGGGTTGGCTGGAAAGGCCTGGTTTAAAGAAAGCTGTTGATTGGTACATGGGCTGCGGGGGCGGGTGTAGAGATGAGTTATCTTTCAGATCTCTCAGTCAAAGTTTTTGTTAGATTTTCTTAATGTCCATCACTTTGACTAACGGCGTCAATACTGGTCAGTCTATTTTTATAATAATGACATATTCAATTGCACTTAATTTCTTTTTCAATTAATTAATATTCAACAATATTCACACATCTAGCAGATTAATAGGTTTGACTTTCAACGCAGTGACAAAAACCACTGACTGTTGCTGTTGATTTTAAGCTGCAGGCTGAATCTGCACTTTGGAGACTGAAATTAGAAGCACTACTTCAGCCAAAGTTTTTGAAATCAGGGAACATTTCTCCAATTGAAGTGATCAGAAGTCGACTCTGTCAACGAGGAGGAAAACCCTCAAACTGACGTTATTCAAACACAAGTCCAGCTCAGAAATTATTCTCAGATGAGAATTATTTTTCATTGACTTAGTTAAGGTAGCTTACAAGTTCAAAGTTTTTTTACATCATAAAAACACAAACCTAAAAAGTAATAAAAATACCATTGTCACCAATTTGAGAAACCAGTAACAAAACATTACATTTTGATGAGTACCATCATCAAAATTATCAATACACATCAGACATGTTGGTCAATGTTCTATTTATTATGGTTCACAACCAACTCTAAACAGGTGGGGTTTTAGCCTTGATTTGAAGCAATGGTTCCCAAAGTGTGGGGCGCCGTTCCATTGATGGGGGGGCGGGGCGGGAAGCAGTATGAATGAATGAAAAACGTCTTCTGGAAATTTGTCCCAGATTTATAGTACATAGAAGCTGAAATTTATACCCTTTTCTATCTATAACTCTTATGAAGCACTTTGGTCAGCTGAGATTGTTGTTAATGTGCTATACTGTATAAATAAACTTTGAATTTAAAAAACTTTGAACTAAACACCATGATAGAATCATGCATTAAGAAATAAATGTCATTCTTTTTCACACTAGTTAAAGCCCATTCAGTTTTGAAAGTTATCATTCCACCAGACAATTTACTATCAAACTATCATTTTCAGAATAATAGATACAGTGAACCCTCGCTATAACGCGGTTCACCTTTCACGGTTTCGCTGCTTCACGGATTTGCATTGTGCACTGTGTTCTGCATTCTGATTGGCTAAACAGTCTCTTTGCTTCTTCTCTACCTGTGTGTCAATAACGTTGTGGTTTAATATGTACACGTACATAAAACATCCTCTCGACAAAACACACCTGCATCGCGGGCTTTAGAAGAACAAACCGCTACAGAGCAGAGTCAGGATGCAGCGGCTCAGTCAGAAGAGCAGTGAAATACACCTGAGTCACTATTTGTCCTGCTGTACTTTGTATTATTTTTCATAATCATTTTTCATTTTCTCTCGTTCTAATCGAATGACTCGGGTCGCGGTGGGGCGGTGCTGATCTCCGCAATATGAAGCCTTCAGTCCGTATTGATGATTAAAATAAAAAATAAAAAACCGTTTATACAGTACTTTTATTTATTAAACAAATGCTTGGGCCTGTAAAAAGGTTTTGTTCTTTGGTTTCAATGTATTGTGGAGTATTTCATTGTATAATAATTGTAAAAAAAAAAATAAAGGTTACTACTTCACGGATTAACCTTTCACGGGTTCTTTTTGGAAAGTAACCCCCACGAAAAACGAGGGTTCACTGTATTGTTTTCTATTTATTATGTAATTCTGAATAATGTAACAATTGTCATTTCTATTGCAGAAAGGAGCAGAAGGAGTTATGGGACTTAGAATAAAAGACAAACCTCTTTAGCTTCCTCTGAAAAGGAGCTTCCTTTAATGGCTATGTCAGGTAATGTAGATTTAGTGCTGGGAGAGATCTAGAAAATAAAACATTTCTAGGGTTAGGCAGATAATAGAAAAGAACCTTCAAACTTTTAGAAACACAATCTAAAATCAAAAGCATATTTGTAAATGAAGAACCTCAAAAATTCCGTTTTTAGACAACTCCAGTGAGTTTTTGCCTCAAAAGATGTTTGAGAGGACCCTACCTCCCTGTTTGTGAGGGCGTGTTCACCAGCTAACAGCAGCATGCTCAGGCCTCCCATCTTTGTAGGGTCTTAAAATGAATGGCACAAGTTAGAAAAGTAATCTAATTCTTCATCATCTAACTGCTATGCTATTAAACCCACCTGCCATGGCAAAGTTCAACTGGTGCAAACTGTCGCTTTTGGGCACATTTTTGGCAGTAGAATCCTTGGGTGAGTTGCAGGAGAAGGACCACACCTTTTTGCGAGGACAGCTGACATGCTGATAGGAAGAGCTCTTGAGTGGCTTGCTCGTGGTGGGACACCACTTATATCCTGGGTTTGCCTTCATAAAGGCATCTTTATACTAGAAGAACAAAACAAAAAGAAGTGATCTTGTTGAAAACAAAATCTGTATTACTATAGCCATGTTGCAATTAATCAAATTGAAAACATTTGTTTTCATTTTTCTGATTTGTATTTGGCGAAAACTGGAAAAAACAGTTATTTTTGCACTGCATATTTATCCACTACCTTCTGTGGGTCTGAAAGAGTTGATGAGTATGTCCATTACCATTACTGTTCATACCCTTTTTCTTTTTTTTTTCTTCTGTACTGAGGAGTTACGCACTGGAGGTAATTTGTCAACGGTCAAAACGTTCAACAAAGAAACGAGCATCAAGCCTCAGAGTCATAATATATTTTGTATATGTGTTGTGATATTGCTCTATGCTGGCTAGACATTTCAGGGTTAAGTCTTTTCATAATCATACTGGTTTTTGTGTGAAGCAATATGGTAAACATTTAAACAATTTGGATAGGGAGAAGATGGACTTGGAGAACTGAAAATATAAGCAGTTTCTTTTTGAAACCAGCTTTGTTTCATTGCAATAATCTTTTATGTTTACTTTACTTGTTATTTATGCCTGTTTTTCCATTGTGTCATGTTTTCTTAAATGTCCTCTTTGTCAAGTTCTTATTATGTCTTCAGTAAATAGAGCACTGACCAACATCACTTTGGTGGCCAGGAATGTCCAGGGACTAAGCCATCCAGTGAAACCCAACAAAATATTCTCTTATCATTATAAGTTTAAAAGTTACACTTTTTATCTACAGGAAACCAATTTGACGAATGAGTCTAGAATCCTCAGAGCATGCAATATTTTTACTCAGTTTGCACTCACAAGGTGAACAATTTAATAGGCCAGTCAATTCGCTAATGTTTATCGTCCTAATTGGGATAATATGGACTTCCTTAGCAATCGTTTTTCTGTTCTACCAGATCACAGAGTCACACAGTTTAATCCTGACTGTACAGATGAATTTGAGTTCAGTGAATCAATACGTTTAAGACATATGGAATAATAGGTCCCTTAATATTTACATATCTGTCATCCAACCTATTTTAAATTTTCTCCTCAGTACACCCAATATGTTCAAGAACAGACTACTTTTTAATTGACCAAAAATTTTTGCCTATGGTTACCGGAGTAAACTATCGCAACATAGTAATTTGGATCCTTCTCCAGTAATTCTGGACTTCAGCTTCCCAGGAAATATGTCTTCCACCTTTTCATAGTGGTTTACTGAGTTCATTAATACACAAATAGATATTTTTTATTGAACTGAGTGAATTATCTGAAATAAATAATACCTATTATTTTAATGCTAGGTTTAAGTAGTCTTATGAAAATCTGTGTGCTTCTGAAGCTTGTGATTCAGCCCTAGTGGAAGCAATTTTCAGTAAATTAGTTATGCACATTCTAGATGACTCAGATAAATCAAAATTGAAGAACAATATCTGAATTAAATTAGGCTATCAAAAATTTGAAATCTGTTAAAATACCTAGCCCAGATGGGTTTCCCATTTAGTTTTGTGAGCCATTTGAACCTAAATTAGTCCCTTTGCTATTAAAAGTGTTCAGGAGGGTTTTAGACAAGGCGGCCTGACCTGCAACTATGACATAAGTAGCTATTTCAATGATACTCAAAAAATCAAAAAATTTCCTGAGTGGCAAAATCGTCATAGAAAGATCACTAAAACTCAAAACACAAAAATAAACTTCATCTTTCTCTCTATTAGAACGGTTGGAACAACCGTACACCACACAGACTTTAGGGATTTTGATGCTGGATCAACATAAATAATGCTGCATTTACTTCCTGCCCTCCATCTGCAATGGGTGACGTCAGTGCTACGTCATCTGAAACCCAGCAATAGAGCGAACCTCCCAACAAACCCTCACGTCGGTTATAATAGAATAGAATAGAATAGAATTCAACTTTATTGTCATTGCACTGTCACAAGTACAAAGCAACAAAATGTAGTTTGCATC
>CAEFZX010019788.1:0-28098 GCA_903066825.1 Alfaro cultratus | reverse complement strand
ACTGGAGTTGAAGACCCCATGACCAAAGAGTGTTTGTCTGTGGGAGAAGCTGTTCAGAAAGGCTGGATGCCAAAAGATTCAGCTATTCGTCACATGGAGGCACAATACCTGACTGGGGGGCTGGTAGATCCTGCCACTGGTCGTAGAGTCACCCTCATAGATGCGATTGGATCCAAAATGATTGACAATTCTATTGCAAGGAACATGCAAACCGAGACAGCCTATATCAAAGATATTGTGGACCCTATAACAAATGAGAAGATCAACTACAAACAAGCTCTGGATCGTTGTAGGAAAGACCCAGCAACTGGCTTACCTATGCTTCCCGCCTCCTCCAAAGAGTCAGGCTACAACTATTCAAAATATGCACATTTCTAGAAATGTTCAAAGTTTTCTGATCTGAAACATATTACAGAAAAATGTTGCTGTCACATATCAGAAGTGCATAGAGAATTTATTGTATTTACAAGACATATTTTGACACAGGATAAACTTTAAGTCTTTTGCCAGAACAAAATAATTGCTGCTGAGTTGCATTTGTTTACTGAAAGGTCTCATGTGGGTGTATTTGTTTGTCTTTGTTTTATCTTTATGATTTAACTGAATAAGAGAAATTTTGTTTTTCTTTGATATTTTATTTGGTTGGGATTTTGGGACATGGTGCAATACTATTTGCTAAAATTGAATAAATTTCTTTCACTCACTATTAACTTTAAACAAGGTTTGATTGTTTCGTAATATGTGAGGAATTACACATCAATAAAATTAAGTTATGATGGTTCAAGAGCACAAACTCTACTTTGTAAACTTTTTATTTTAACATTTGAACTCCTTTGTCTAGTAAAGTTTTACCTGCTACAGTGGAAAGAAGCACAATGCTGAATTTTGGAGGTATGAGTGGTTCATCGTAATGTGAATATGAGTGAACTGCCAAAAATATCTCACACCAAAGCATCCGTCTTGATCATCCTGACAGACCCAAAACCAATATTGTTTGTGGTGTTTGTGTGTTATGAATAACTCTTTATGTTAATCCAAATGACCAAATAAGAGGAACCACCTGACAATAAGGAATTTATAGCCAAACACTCTGTCAGTTATTGCTTTATGAATACCTGCCTGGTTAGGTGAGGTATTATAGAACGATAGATGGGAAGATCTACACACATTACCACACACGTTCACATAATAAACCACTTCTCTCTAAAACAATTATGTTTTAACTTAATACTTAAACTTCAAGTTAAAATACTTCAACAAACTGTTCAACTACACTAGTAATGTTCAACTAAGCTACAAAGTAAAGAATAGTTAGAAGCTAATATCCAAGGTCCTCCTTATCTCCCCTCTTCAGAATACAGCCAATCAGTGCCAAGGAAAATTAATGCCACTTTTTGATTGGCTGCTTCGCAAACGTTTGCCAAGTAGCATTGAGCCTCAGTATTTCATCTTCCAAAGCTGCATTTTCTCTGGAATAAATAAGGTTTTTTATGCAAATAATGGATGTTATGTTCTTCACAATAAATATGCAAATAAATGAATCTGCAAATAATGAACAACGAATTAGAGAGATCCACGGTCATAAAAGTATACATTAGGGTGATTACCAAATGCTACAACTTTTCACTCAATCAGTAAATATTTCAAATATAATAATTTCAATTAAAATATTGAGCTATATTTATATCTACTTTCTAACATTTATGAAATGGCTCACTCAAAAATAGAATTTACCTTTCAGATTGATCTTGATAGATTTGAGACTGAAATAAACAATACAATTTATGAGACTGATTGGATTTTCAATATTATAGATACATCTTTAATTGTTTAGCAGTCAACCCTCTATGAGTCTTTATTGTCTCCTTCATTGAGTTGAGGCATTATCATCCATACGCATCAAATCCAGTCTGTTTCGGTCGTGGAGAGGTACAGGGACTGGACTAACGAGGTTATTCAGGTACCTTTGGTTTGTCACACTACCATTCACAAAGGGTAGGGCAGTTTTGTATTGACTATACACACTTGCCTAGAGTATAACACCATCACCACCTTCAAAACCTCTGGTGACAACAGTGTCTGCTGCATGGCACTCTCCTTGATACTACAGCTAGAGTTGTACCCATAAATTCGGCTCAGTGTGGAAGAACATTCATCCTAGAACAACACTGAGGCTCATAAGTTCATTGTCGAGTGCAAATGATTTCTGACTCATGCAAGACGAAAACTTCGGCCCCTTTTATCATTGTCAGGCCCTTGAAGTCAGTCTAGCATAAAGGCAAAGCTGATTTCAGTGATTTGTGATGAAGCAGTTATGGGATATGGCTAAATGACATTCAAAGCTTCATCGTGAGTCCAAACTATTTGTGTCTTTATAGCAAACTGCTGCTCACACTACGTTCATTGGCAATGCTTTCTGAGAACAACCGATTTGAAGGGTCACAATGTCACTGTTGATTGACTGTTAGGGGACTTGGTGTAGATTCTCACACAGACAGAAATTAAAACATTTTGGACAAGGAAGAAGAGTGATTCGAGACAGGAGTGAAAGACCAGCTTGGGATTAAGGTCTTGGGGTATCCTAGAATAGTTCTCACTCTTTGGACTTGTTACATCCCCAATCCAACATGTGACAAGTGAGAGAAACTTGATGTATATGAACACTTCCTAAAGAGAACTACTAGTCACTTCCATGGCTTTATTTTATTTATAACAAAATTTCAGATCAAAACCCATTCATCCTCTCATTTGCAATTTTCACTTAATCGTGTAAACTCACAATAGAGATTGGAATCTGAACTAAAAGTCATTGTTTGAGAGACACTGTCAACTTTCAACCTTGGGGTCAATTAAGGATTAGTGATGAAAATGAAGTCGCAAACACATTGCACTTTTATCTGTGAAAGGTGCTGTATAAATACAGCTTATGTAATTATATTACATAATCTTAGGCAGTGAGAAAACCCAGGAAAGGACCTTCAAAACATGGAAATTTCTCTGTTGAATTCCCGAATCAGGCATTAAATCAAACAAGCAAAAATCATTAAGGTGGACAAAAATAATTACTGAACAGTGCAATAGCTGGAGAGGCTGCAGTGCTGTTGCCCTTAGAGCTAAACAACAGCACAGCTAAATCCATAAAGACAATGATCAAGTTACAGCTTCAGGTTATGCAACTTCAGTTTATAATTCCTGTCCATGAAGAAGCTTCGGCGCTCCATGATGAAACACCGAAGAAGCGCAATGTTTATACTAGCAACACAGTTGAGCATAAGGGCAAATATCACCATACCAGGTTAAACAGGAAAAACAGATGGGGAGTGGTGGTAAAGGGAAACGTCTGGTTGTTTTCTCGTTAAACTACCACTTGTTTTAGCATTTCCGAGTATCCAGCAGCATCCATGTTGTCAGGAAAAAAATGCAAGCAATTACAGTTGCTTAAACATCCTTCTAAATATAGCTTTCTCTCTTTCTTTCTTTACTTCATAGTAGTTGCTTCACCTTAATTCTCTGCCACCTTAAACCGGCAGAGAATAAGGATTAATTACATTTCTGGAGTGTGACATTTCTGACAAAATATTTTATAACGAAAAACACAGTGACCAAATAGGACAGAAAACTACAAATCCTAGGATAATTTAACAAGGACAGTATTGCATGAAGATTAATGTTTCTACTTTAAGTGTCAGTTGGGTATATCTTCCATTGAGCCTGGATAAAACAGGCAGTAAAGATACGATTCTGAGCAAAGATACACCTAGAAATAAGATTCAATCCCACATGAGACACAGGAGTATTTTAGTGTTTCTCTGTATTTATTCCTTGCAAAAAGATTTCCCACCACAGAGTTTTTAAATCAGCTAAACAGAGAATGAGGCCTTTTTGGCTTCAAACAGAGGAAGTATTCTTCCTCATTGGTCTCAGTAAAACTCTTAGTCTACATTTTTAAGATCGAGCTACAGGAAGCTTTCAACTGGCCACCAAAAGGCATCTTCAGAAGTTCAACATATTGCAATGAGCACTGATCAAAGAAAGAGGGGAAGGTCACAGAGGTGGTTAAATACTTGATATTTCTCTTCAATTCCTACTTTACTTTTTGTGTGACTACAAGTAAGCTAGAAAGATTGAATAAATTAACTTGGTGTACGTCCATGGCCTTAAGGGCAATCCATCATCACTTCTAGAGCTGCATAGGCATTTACTAAAAGGTTGTAGTTTGCTTGTAAGGATGGTGTCTTTTTTAAAATAATTTAAGTGAAGGCCAATTGTAGAATGATAGGAAATATATACAAAATAACACTTTATTGCCATTGTTTTTTCCTATAAAAGGAAAGCTTGCCAAGTAGTTTGAGAAATGCTGGTCCAAGATCAGACAGTCATGGACCCCAATGAAAAGGAAAACAAGGAGGAGAAACAGAGGGGCCGTGTGAAGAACAGGTCAGTCTAGTCTTCTTCCACAAGGAGGATACCTGCGTGTTAACACACCTGTTACCCTGTCTGGGAGGAGTCAGCAGTGTTTAGAGCTGTACTGGCTCATGTGTCAGTGTGTTTGTGTGTTTTTAAGAACGACCAAAGACAGAGAAAGAGAGAGAGAGACAAAGTGGAAGCTGGAGACAAAGAAGCTGTACAACTGAGACGGTGAAGCTTTCTTAGGATCTCCACCTCCTCCGCCATGTCAAAGTCGAAGAAGACCAAGGACGGCTCGCTGAAGGGCTCAAGCAGCATCAGCAAGTGAGTTTTTCCTCTAGATAATCAATACATGCAGCTCTGTATTGATTATGATATGCATGTATTCCAGTCATGCATCCCCTTCCTGTTGTTTTCCAGAATGGGAGTGTTTCATGTTTCCTGAGTGTTAACCCAGCTTCTTTCTGTTTCTCCGATTACTTAAAGCCACCGGCAGAAATGTTAAAGAAAGTCAGTGACTCTGTGTGAAGTTAGTCTAAATAGATGGAGAAAGTCAGAGCCTGACATCATGTGTACCCAAGTTAGAGGATCAAGTAGCCCAAATAGAAGAATATCTTTCAAGATTTATCCATCCTTTGTGGCATTGCAGAACCCCAAAGTGGTTCGAACAAAGCATGTTTCTTTCCAAAATAGTTAAGCCCAATTTTTCTAATACATTTCATCTGACTGTAATGTTGCCATTTTGGATTGGCTTAGCCAGGAATGAAGTCTGATAGAGAATCTGTGCAGGGACCTGGAGTTTAGGGTGATGGCAGGGAGGCCTTCCAACCTTAAAGGTTTAAATCTTAGCCGGACTTTCCCCCAGTGTATTATAAGCCTGATGGGCCACCAGGCTTTACTTGTGCCCCCACCAGGCTTAGCATTGTTTATTTATTTTAGGGTTTTTTTAACTGTAGCCTTTTTTAAACACTTTCTTTTTAGGGTTTGGGTATTAATCTTCCAGTCTTCCAGTAACACATTATTATTAAGTGATATTTTCAAAATTCCTGTCACCTTTAAACATTTATTAACTCAAAAACACAGCGAAGCTCTGGATGACTGCCCTAGTGCCCCGAGCACAGCCAGCTTTCTGGGCGAAACCCTGCTTAGCTCAAGAAATCTGCATCAACAGCATCAGTAGAAATAAAAATTAAAAAGCTGGTCAGCTATTAAAAGTGATGTTTAATTGAAGTAATGTCAATAAATTGTGTTTCAATAATTAATCAGTATAAATATTTTTTTGGAGTTGCTTTTGTAAAAATGTAAATTGAAACTAGAATTTATATACTTTTTCTCTTTTTGAAATGTTTCTGTCATTTCCAATCAGAAACAATTGAACAGTTATGGGCTAAGCTGCGTTTAGCACTGAAATAAAAAAAGATGTCAGCTGTAGATCTTGGAGCTGCTGCACACAAACACATAAAACATGTTTGCAGTCAACATTGCAAGAGTTAAATCTTGAACTGCCTCAACAATAAAGGTGTGAAGTATATATACCTATATATAGCGTGTTTCCAGCTAAATGTGTTTCCAGCTAAATGTGTTTCCAGCTAAATGTGTTTCCAACTAAATTGCCATAATGATAGCATCACTGTTGACCAACCACAGTGTGTCGTGTCAACAAAGAAGTCTCATGATAATCAGGACAAATAAACACATTTTACTGTTTGTTCTCATCTGATTTGGAAAAAACTGCATAATTTGCTCCTATTTGAGAGCTGACTGATCTGTCACAATCCTTCTTTCCATCATTTTAGTAACTCAATATTTGGGTTAATTATCAACATTGTTTTTATTGGTTTGTATCTGTGTATTTTACTACCATCCCAGCTAATATTGCTACCCAAACCTTTTGTCACTTTCTCTTTTTTAAAATGGAAACAAGTGGAGTGTGTGCTGCTGTTATTGGACATCCTGTGAGTTAGTGCACATGCTTTCACACTCAGGAAACTCCCTACAACATAAGCAGCTGTTCTGGTACAAAGACTTCAGCTAAGATTACTGTAAGGGTAAGTAGGTAGGAGTGAGGTGGAGTTGGTCTTTGGATCAGTACCACTACCTGCTCTTATGTTACTCCATGTAGGCGCCACTTACGGGGAAAGCTTAAGGTTTGGTGCAACTTGGCTAGCAGGCAATGAACCACCAATCAGAATTCACAAGTATTTTAGAATTGGATTCAAATATTTCATTTCCCCGCTCATCCTCAGGGTAGGTCAGGATGAAATGGTGGCGGTATCAGTGGACAAACTGGGGCGTCTGGGTGTGTCAATGTTTGTTTCTACTCATCACAGCTTCACAAAAACAAACCTAAATGCTAGGAATTCACTTTCCATAAGCCTCATTATCATTGCCTGTTATTTGATAGTTGGCTGATCTGTCTTATGCTTGGTGAGAACGGCTGAGTTTTATCAGTTAGATCCGACTAGGTATAAAAGCTTAAAATATACAATTAGTTACAAGAATCTCATAGTCCTGAGCCAACTTAAGAAACAAACAGTGGATTTATACATAGGACTGTCACAATAACAAATTTTGCTATGAATTGTCCTGTAATTTATTGAAATAAACAATAATATTGTTGCTCTGACACCATTTTCAAGTAATATAACGGTAATGGTAAAATAATGCAAGAACACGTTCTTAAATATCAATAAGCTTTACATTTTAATGAACATTTAACACTGGAACCAGAAGACATTTTAAATATCCAAAATAAATAAACAAAGCAACACTCATGGTTACATTTATTCATGGTTACTGTCCTTTCTGGATGGGCTTTTATTGTTGTATTGCAGTTTTGCCCCTGCTTCCAAGATCAATTTTCCTATAGGAGACTAATAAAATTATCTTATTTTAACAGAAACAAATTATTGAGTTTGTTTTAATTTATCTTTCGATTAATTAACACGCCTATGTATATATAAAGAATAGTCAGGACTGGGCTGAACTGGGACCAAAAACTAGTCATGGTGACCCACTATAATGTTTTTTATGTAATATGCAAATGCACATGTTTTACAGGGTATTTGTGCATCTTGTCTTATTTCAAGTATAAAATAAAGTGGATCAACCTACATTGAAGAGAGTAACCATATAAAAAAAGTGATCCACTCTTTGTCAAAATTCACACAACTATATATAAATGTACTCAGTATCTTAAGTTCCTATCCTTCCTACCTTCATCATCAAAGATGGCCGTCTTACCTTCACATCTATCTGGCTCACACTTTCCTCTTTACTAATTTCTTCGGTTCTAGTATCAATGTAAACTTTTGTCGTAGATCTGCTGCTAAATATTTCGGTCAGATTGTGAATTCAACCTCTAAATTTAGCTTTTTTTCCTGTTACCTTCTCAGTTACACCATTTTCTTTGCATTTTCTGCTTTGCCTTTCCCATAAGCGCTAATGGTCTTAGCTTATGCTAGCCACTCTGGCTACGTCTTCTTCTTCTTCTATTGGCGGGTGACAACCAACGTTTACATGAATTATCGCCATCTACTTGTGCCGGAATATTGTTCTTATTTACCTAAAATAAATATATATCCCATTTCCTCTAAAGACAATTGTTTTATTTATCTTGTCAACTTAAAGACACATTATTGCCACCTACTGGACTGGAGTGTAAGGTTGTTGTTACTTCAGGGTCTCACAGATGGGCTGCACAGTGGCGCAGCTGGTAGCACTGTTGCCTTACAGCAAGAAGGTCCTGGGTTCGTTTCCCGGCCCGGGGTCTTTCTGCATTCAGTTTGCATGTTCTCCCTGTGCATGTGTGGGTTTTCTCTGGGTACTCCAGCTTCCTCCCACAGTCCAAAAACATGACTGTTAGGTAAATTGGTCTCTCCAAATTCTCCCTGTGTGTGTGTGAGTGTGTGTGCATGGTTGTCTGTCTCTGTGTTGCCCTGCGACAGACTGGCGACCTGTCCAGGGTGACCCCGCCTCTCGCCCGGAACGTAGCTGGAGAGGCACCAGCTCCTCCCGACCCCACTAGGGTCAAGGGTGAACAGAAAATGGATGGATGGGTCTCAGAGATGACTACAAGTTGCACATATCCCAATTTTTAAAGCAGGACAGACAAACATGCTTCAACTCTTTAAGGAGATCACTGGCTATCCTTCACAGGGAAGGTGACACCACACTGTTGGAAAGAAAGCTCCAACCAGTGAACTTTGGAAAGGGTGTTTGCTTTCACTTAGAGGATGTATCACGCTCCAAATATTTCCTCTCACAGAGTTGTATTTCATGGAGTTAGAAGAGGCTCACAGCTTTGTCAAAACCAGGTTTTTCTGTGTGTTACTGGATTCAGTTGCTCTGTAACCAAAGTGACTCAAACACCAAGATGGCGGATACAAGCGTCTGGGATAAGTTTTATCTTGAGATGAACTGGGATCAGGATTTTGGGGTCTGGTAAGGGGAATGCCGAATTTAAAAATATGTAGCATCTGAACAACAAAAAAGAAGATTTTGCATCACTGTAACTAGAGTCAAACAACTAAAACAATGTCCAAGCATCAACCAGTTAAAAATAAATACAAAACCATATTACTCATATTGTATAGGGAAAAGGTGAATTAACACAAATATGAGTTTTTCCTTCCTTTCTTCTGTGTTGCCATTAACAGTAAATTATTGTTGCTATTTTACGATCATTATTATTTATTTTTACTATGTTCTTGTAGCTATATAACACAGATTATGAAGAATTTATAGGGTTTATATTGGCAAGGAGTCTGTGATTATTCTGTTGCTGTATGTCCAGTTGTTGTTTACAATTGTCATTATTACTATTATTAATATTATTATTAACTTCTTTCTACACCTTTTCAGACAGAAAAGAACTGCTAAGCTGATTATTTTGTTCTTGGTTGCATGTTTTCTCTTGTCTTACTGATTACTTGTTTCCTTATTTTTAAACACTTGTGTGAAAATAGATAAATAAATTAAATGAAGTCTAGTAATCTGAGTCAGACTAAGCAGAGCTGAGAAACACTTGAATAGGTTCGGGCTTTGGATCGAGACGCCATCTAATTGCTCGTCCTGGGAGGTTCAGCAGTGAGACGTCCCAGTGGGAAGACCCAAAACCAGCCGAAGGGATTTTATTTCCTCTTTGGGTTGGGAACGCCTCTGATTCACTTTGTTTACAGTATAAAGTATAAAGTTCAACCAGTGGAAAAGATGGTTTAGTCAGCCTGCAGAAAACAGTCTTTACATTGTATCCACAAAACAACACATGTACATTATTTTCTCTTAATTCATGTGGCTTAAATATGAATAAAGTCAAACTGTAGGAGCCATTTATACTCTCCTGTGTTTATCGCCACCAGGGGGCGTATTTCATTTTGAGTTCTGAGTGTCTGATGGGGGATGAGGTTATTTAAGGTCAACCATGATTCTGTTCAGGTGTCAGTGGGAAGAGGCAACAGTTTTCTACTGTGGTTGGTTTGGGTTTGATGTCAAATTTATGTGGATTTCAATGGAAATAGTAAAACAATGGACAATGTTTGGATAATAAATGATTTTATTATAAGTCAAACTAAAGATCGGCATCCTGAATCTTAATTGAGCGCAAGTAAAACCAACGCCTTTCAAGAACAACAACCAGTAGCCTAAAATGTAGGATTTTAGCCGCTACACATATTTACACTATTTTTCAATGTCTACTTTGGTAAAAGGACATGCAGTAGTGTTATATTTTCATTTTCCTTACTTTGGAATCTGAATCATGTTTCTTTTTGATAGTTTTCTTCAAAATCAAAGATAAAAACACCAAAATATAAATGGAATAGAATACCAATAAATTAGTTTCTATTTTATAAAATTAGTTTTGAAGTAAGGAATTTGGTAATAATGAGCTTTTAGTTTGATTTTTTTGGTTCTAACTTGCTGAAGTTTTACATTTCAGTTTCATGTAAAGCTAAAATGCTCACACAGTAATGTGAACAAAAATAAAAATGTTTACAGCTACTTTGTCATTCATTAAAAAAGCTGAACGATATTTGTAAGAAAGAATAAATGTTGACATCTTCCAACTTATGCCCAACCAAACCCGCTCTTCGTCTTTTCCATTTACTGTATCCTACAGACTAGAAAAGTCACAAAACAGTGTTAGAAGTTATTGTTTTAGAAAACCTGACTAATCTCAGACGGATGATTTTGAAAAGACGGAACCAAATGTCTCCTGGTTTTCATCTGAGCTTGTGATTTCCTCCCTGCAGGACCCAGGCAAGCAGCCTGGCTCCGCTGATCTCCAAGATGCAATCGAACGCCGACCAGGTGGAGAAAGACATCCTGAAGTCAGAAGAGATGCTGGCTGTGGTGAGAAAAACCAGATCCACCACCAAATATACAGATCCATTTAGCTGGAACAGTGCTGAGAAGGACATTTATTATCACTAACTGAAACACTTTATGTAATTACACACAGATGGATGTTTTCTCCTTACAGGTAATGAAAACATAGCATTTAACATGAGAATATTACAACAGAACAATTCATAAAAATTATTTTTAAAACAGAAAATGGGCTTAATAAAAATTATTAATATATATATATATATATATATATATATATATATGTAATATAAATCCTGGGAACATAACGAACTTGAGCATCAGCATCAGTTATTTAGCTGATCCACTAACAAAAAGCTTTTATAAGCCATTTATAACTAAAATGTTTTGAGGAAATTTACGTTTTTTAAACTGACTTTTTCTACTCACTGCAAAGACAAAATCTTACAGAATACTTTGGTATAGTTTCTGGTGCAAATATCGAAGCACATTTGAAATAAGACAAAAGTAACTTACAAGTAACTTTTCAGCAAGAAATCGGAGCTTGTTGTAAGTCAATAACTCCTTAATATTGATTAAAATGTTCTAGTTCCACTAGCAGATTATTTAATTAAAACATGCGAAAATGTCTTGTTATAAGTGAAATAATCTGACAGTGAAACTAGGACATTTTTTTAATGAATACTAAGTTATTATTGACTTAAAGCAAGCTCCGATTTCTTGCAGAAAAGCAAGGAAAGATTTCTTTCAGATGATATTTCCCATACTGGGAAATATCATCCCAGTATGGGATGATATTTGTACCAAAAACCAGACTAAAAGTATGTGGTCAGATTTTGTGTTTTGTTTTATTTTTTTTTAACTCTTTTTATAGTTTTCACTGAGACTTACTCAGAATCCCTGAACTAACCAATTAAATTAGTTTTCGTTACCCAGAAAAGTTTCATGTAAAACCCAAAGCTTGTGCCTATTTGTTCAGTTTATCCCAGCAAACAATTAACTGCCATGAAGTACCGAGAAACATGTTTTAAATCCAACTATACAGCATACATGTTATCAGAGTACATTATATGGTTTGATCCATGATAAATACAAAATAAAACATTTGAAAACTTATTTTAGCATGTTTAAACTGTAAATTATTATGGTGATACCCGCATGAATAAAGAAAATACACATTAAACCATCTGTTTCTCTGTGTTGTGATTTTATCAGGATGCTGAAAATGAAAAGAAAGACCTTCCATTTAAACATCAAAATGAGATCTCGACCAAACTGAGCGAGGCAGAGAACCTGCTGAAGGATCTGTTTCTGGACATCGATAAAGCCAAGAAGCTCAAACATCCTCAAGCCAAAGAGATTGAAAATGAGTGAGAACATTGGATGAACAAACTACGAACTGAGCTGATGCTTAATGACAAAGAACTGATTCATAGACATTTGAGTTCCTCCATTTTCAGCCTTTATGATCAAACTAAAGCACCCAGACCAAAACATAAGGTTATAAATGACGTCATTTAATTGATATTTTACTGTTCTTTGTGTGAATTTCCAGTATCGGCCACCTTCATGAGCGGTGGCTGAAGGACTGCAGCTTCTACAGAGACATTTATGACCAGATTGACGACGTGTCACTGATGCCCAGAATTAACTGGGGGCCCATTTTGATTCATAAGCAAGTAAGTGTAGAGAAACCGTCAGAGCTCTTCACAAGCTCATGGCGATCTGTGAATTTAAAGCTGCAGTATATAACTTTTACAAAAATAAGTTATTTTTTTCATATTTATTAAATCTGTCATCATAGTATTGCGTGAAAGAGTTCATCTGTGAAAAGCTTTATCTCTTCCACCTCCTCTTCAAGCTATTATTGCTGTGTAGATAAAATCGCTGCACCCTATTAGAAACAACCAATTAAAGCCAGGAGGAGTGTCTTAGTGATATCAATCACCGCATGTACGCGCTACTCAATGTGCTAATGGCGGAGAAAGAAGTTATGGTTACAGGAAAATCGTTTATTTGCCGTCATTATGTATGCTAACTAGCCTTAGCATTCATCGCAGAACCAGCTGTAGCGTAGCAGAAAAAAGTGGGAGAGTGGGAGCAGCGCCTACACTATAAAACACTTGAGCCACATTTAGTTGTGTCTATCTTCTACTCTTTAAGTCAAATAAATTTAAAGTTTTAGATTTTGGACCTAAATGTGAGTTTGTGAAAGATAAACTTACAGCAGTAAGTTGTGTTAACTTTTTATTAATTTTGTCAAACATCCAAGAGTTGAATAAACTAGAGTTTTTAGGTTAACACTTAAAAAAACTGAAAGAAGAAAAAGACAGGAGTGGAAACTATTTCCCAGAATGCTTAGCGGCAGGTTTCTATATCCTAAGATGGAAGTGTTACATTGATCTGACTCTTGTGTTTTATTAAGGCAAATGTTTATTTTAAAGGATAATGTTCTGTTCACACTAAATGTTTCTGATCAGAATTCATTGTGATATTTAATAAAATTTATTATCAGATCAGAAATTTTGTTCATGCAATTTGATTTCCCCCCCCCCCCACCAGGGGGCTTTTTTGTGGGCTCTAGTGTCCCTTATTTTGACAGTAGGCTGACAGGAATGGGGTAAGGAGAGGAGGGAAGACGTGCGGCAAATGCCGCCGGTCCGGGAGTCGAGCCCGCGACGGCCGCGTCGAGGACTCAAGGCCTCCGAATGTGGGTCGCGCCAACCCCTACGCCACCACGGCACGCCCCTTGTTCATGCAATTTGAAACAAGAATTTAAATTATTCTAAAGTAAAATAAGTAGTTATTTTAACTTGATATTGTGAGTAAAATAATAGAGAAATGTGGCTCTTTAACTAGATGAGGACAGATTTTTTTTCTTGCATTTTGTGAAATAATTATTTGGTTTAAATTGCAGAATTAAGTTAAAACTCAATTCAAGATTAATGAACTTTAAAAAAACAATGTTTAGACAACTTGTCTCTTGTCGTTTAATCAACTTCATGGACTTTAATTTGAGTTAAAACCAAAACAATTTTCTTGTCGACTTAAATTGCACTTTCAAGGCAGCAGCTGGACTTTCATTTTCAAGTTAAATCAACTTCAAATGTTTGACAGTGTAGAGGAGTGGGAATAAAAATAGCAATAGGTATTTTGTTCCATATAACACAATAAGAGTGTAATCGGTAAACCTTCTATGGATGCAAATTCGACAAAAAACCAAACCTGTTTAGGATTTTATTTGAAACATTCTCAATTATAAATTTATTGATGGAACTTGACTGAATGTTGTGTTTTTATTGTTTTTACTGTTGATTTTATGTTGCATTATGTTTCTGTTTTTGATATGATGTAAAGCACTTTGAAATGCCTTGCTACTGAAATGTGCTATACAAACAAAATTTGATTGATTGATTGATTGACTGACTGACTGATTGATTGATTGATTGATTCACAGCACTCCACCTGGTTCTGATTGCTTTCATGAACTGGGCTGTTCTTGTGCTTTTTGCTTTCAGAAGGAGCTGATTGGAGGGAAGTACGGCCCCAACATGGCCGACCTGGAGAAGCAGATTGCTGCTCACAGCATCCTGCATAAAGAAATCAAAGCTTACAGCTCCCAGCTTTGTGTCAGCTCTGCAGGCAGCAAGGTCGGACTGCTTATTTCAACACAAAAGCGTTTACATTGATTGGCAAAGTATACAGACATATTGGACTTTTTCACATTACTGGTTCCTTATAGCCACTCATAGTGGTGCTTAACTGCAAAGTGAAAGAAAAATGATAAAACAATTTTTGTGTTTTTTACAAACAAAAATCCAAGAAACTGAATTATCTGACATTTGTTTTTGCAAAATAAAATTGCATTGAGAATATATGCTAACAGGTCTAGAGATTCTCAAATGAATGTAAGTCTCTTTAATACAGGAATTTTCACTACAAAGCTTGTGACAAACTTTTTATGGCTTTCTTTCAACAACAGCTCTGCCATAAAAAACTGATTTATGGAGCACATAAGTGGATTCTGGACTCTGTGCATCTTATTCCTCTCCTTGCCAAGACTGTATTACTTCACCCTAATTTTAAATTTGCCTAAATTGTTTCTCCCTGATTTGTGTGCCATCCTTCACAGAAACTTTGGCTTTAGATTGAGATTAAATCACAAACTGGTGGACTTCTCTCACCAAATACCAGCCTTCCAGATTTATTGACGTTTCTGACTGCAATATGACAAAAATGTGAAAAGTTAAAGGAGTAAGAAGACATTCGCTGCATCGCAGTCGTAGTTGAAAATGAGAAATTCTGACTTTTTAGTTAGAAATATCCAGTTACAACTTATGAGACAGACGTCACAATTCAATATGGCCGCTCCTCATATCGGAGGTAGTACGATGTGGTGGAAATGTATTTATTTTACAACAAATACATGTAAGAGTGCATCTAAAATCAATGTTTTATGCAGCAGCCGCAACTATAAACTGAACAAATTAAAAGGGATGTTTGCTTATAAAAATAAAGCTGTTTCATCTTCTTCATTCTCAATAAAATCTTGATAGAGACAATTAATGTTATGTGTTACTGTCTTTTTTTTCTTCAGGAGAAACATGCTGTCTTTAAGAAACAATATAACAACCTGCTGGTAAGTTGCTTTTTATTTGTTATGTTAGCTTTAGGGTCAGTCTGGTTTTTACAACAGCATATTAAAAAAGGAGAAGTACATTTTCAACCCAACAAAAGCTCAGAAATTTTCTAAAAAAAAAAAAAAAGGAACTTTCTGAGTTTGAAAATAAAAAAATTTGATAAAAAAAACAATTATATTTAAACAATAATTTAAAAATTTTATTGGAAAAAACAAAATTTTTATTTTTAAAATTTTAAATTTTCCCAAAAAAAAAAAAAAAAAAAAAAAAAAACTCTAGAAAAACAAGGAAATATTTGAGTTTGAAAACTCCAAAAAGTTCCAAGATTTTTCTAGAAAATTTCTGAGATTAATGTAAAAGTTTTTTTCTAGCAGTTTTTTTTTTTGTCTTTCCTTGTTTTTTCTGGAGTATTTCATAGATTTATCTCAAAATTTCTGAGTTTTGTTTCCTTTTTCTAGCACTCTGTCATAGTTTTTAGTGGTATTTCATGAATAAAAATGAAAATACAGCCTATCCTTTGAGATTTAATTTTGTTTTGCTGGTTTTGTCTCTGAGGATGACTCCAAGTGGCGGCGCCACTACCTGAACAGCCTCTACGACTACATGCAGGGCTGCTGCAGGCAGCTGAACTTCCTGGGAGAAGAACAGGAAAAGATCAAGAAGCAGGACTGGAGCGATCAAATGCTGCATCCTCCTGACATCCGCAGGCACTATGAGGTCAGAGCAAATCAAGATTTGGTTTTAATCTCTCTTTATTCTGCTGTAATGCTGTTTTATTAAATAAAATAATAACTTTTACCCACCTGTAGGGTGTTCATACATTTCAACTGCAGATTCCTTGTCATAAACATTATAAAACAGATAAAAATGACAACCTAGTTAGGCCTTCCTAGACAAAATAAACCAAAGAAAGTTCAAGAGGAGTTTAGAGATCTTAAATTTTTAAGGCAGAAGTTAGAGAATCTGTTAGGCACCAGTTAAATGAAAGACAGTTAAATTTGGATCTCACTGTAACGATAGATATAAAAGCTTTGACTTATTCCCCATCAGAACTTCAAGAACAATGGTCTTTTGCTCAATGAGAGTGAAGTGAACAGACTCCAGGATGAAGGCAAAAGGCTCATCGAACTGAACCACCCAGCCAGCGAAACAATACAGGTATTGAAGTCAGTCTAAAACAAATTAGCTTTAACAAGTTAGGATATGTCTACGTGCTATAAAAAATATGTTCTTGTTGCATTTTAGCACAAAATCATTCTCATGACATCTCAGTTTGCTCCCTTTACAATGAGATGTTTTAGAGTCTCTTGTCACTTTAAATCCAAATTATTTGTTGCTGTCCACGACCCCCAACTCAATGTTTACACTCATAAACACTGAGTTGAGTTGGAAGCCATATTAAAATGGCTCCAGAGATGTACAAGTACATCTTTGAAGAAGAAGAAGAGCCTCCTGCACAACTAACTAAAATTTAGAAGTGCTCCCTGAAAGATAAGTTAACAACAAAACACTTGTCTTTTTTAGCAGCCATTGGTAAAATTAGCTGACCAAACTGCTGGAGTACCGTTTGGGTTGCTAGGTAACGAGGCTGGTGCTGGCCGTCACTTGGGTTTATTGACCCTTTGCAACTACGTCACTTAATCATTCGAAGCGCCATGATGGACGTCGGAAATGAGGATTGAACAGAGCGACTGAAGTTGTTTTCCAAAGTTGTTTTTGTCAGTTTATTCGTAGCTTCTACTTGATCCAGTCGAGCTAATTTGCCTTTGAACTAACACTCCTGGTTGAGGCTCATAGCTAGCTTAGAAACCGACCCGAACCTTCATAGCTGGCTTAGAAACCGACCCGAACCTTCATAGCTGGCTTAGAAACCGACCCGAACCTTCATAGCTAGCTTAGAAACCGACCCGAACCTTCATAGCTAGCTTAGAAACCGACCCGAACCTTCATAGCTAGCTTAGAAACCGACCCGAACCTTCATAGCTAGCTTAGAAACCGACCCGAACCTTCATAGCTAGCTTAGAAACCGACCCGAACCTTCATAGCTAGCTTAGAAACCGACCCGAACCTCCTCCCTCCTGACTTATCGATCAAATTACCGAATTTGACTGAATTCACGCCACATGATTTATGTCATTAAGTCATAAACAGCGTCTCCCTTTACACCGGAGCGGCATTAAAAACGTGCAAAAGACCAGTTTTGTTTTTGAACATGCTAGGCTACATGATGGCGGGGCACTGTTTCCATGGTTACTGATGGTTAGACACGTACCTTCTCCATAATGCGATATTTCATATCGTTCTAATCATGCTTACTTATAAAGTATACGAACATTAATCCTCTTACTTTGTAAAAAGTGTTCGCTGCAAGTCCATGATTACACCGAGGGATGACAGTCATTATGATTTACGGCCGCATCTTTCCTCATTAAAAGTTAATAAAATGACAAATCACCCCTGACTGTTCGTGCAGCCGACCGCGCAGCACCCTGTGACCATTTTTACTGCGAAATCAACTAAATAAAAGCGATATTAGGCTACCAGAGGTGCGTTTTTTGACAGGCTTACACGAGCGCATTGCTTGTTTTGACCTCCATCATGGCGGAGTTTCGAAGAGAGTGACGTCACATGCAAAGGGTAATCGGCTCATTTTCCTGCCGACAAGACAACATCTGGATCTTTTTTAGCGTTGGGTTGTTTCTAGAAGCAGTCGATCCAATTGGAAGTACAAAAATGTGCAAAAAGTAGACTTTGCATTATATGGCCCTTTTAAAGATTTCACCTGAGTTAAACTTTAAGATTGAATGTTTATTAAATGCAGTCTGATTCTTTACTTTAAGGCACAAATAGAAATGGTGCGAAACGAATGGCAGAAGTTTCTGAATCTCTGCATTTGTCAGGAAACACATCTGGAAAACGTGGAGGAATTCAAAAAGGTAAGAAAAGATGGTAAAAGTATGTAACAGCGTGGATGATTTTTTTTTTTAGTGGTCCAATGTGTTTTTAGCTTCTCTCAAACCACAACATAAACATGTTTGTACCATTTTTTCCAGTTTCAAATGGACACTGAGCAGCTGTCAGAGACACTGACTGAACTCAGCACCACTTTGGACCCAGAGTCTGTCAGGCAGAAGAGTAATTCAAAGACACTTCTGCAGATGGAGGTCAGATGAAAACAACAAGTAAAAAACTGAGAAAAACTCTAGTTTATTCAACTCTTGGAGGTTTGACAAAATTAATAAAAAGTTAACACAACTTACAACTGTAAGTTTATTGTTCACAAACTCACATTTAGGTTCAAAATCTAAAACTGGCTACATTTATTTGACTTAAAGAGTAGATGATAGTAGATACGCTATATACAAATCTGCATTTATATATAGTGTATATATTTATATATAATGTATATAAATGCAGCTCAAATGTTTTACAGTGAAGGAAATGCAGAAAATAAGGTGATTGGTCAGATTTGCAGAAAAGTTGTGTTCACTGGTGAAAATTGCAAGTCAGTGCAAAATTTGTGAACTATCAGTGAACACGATTTTCTGGAGGGATTGTTTTGGTACATTGTTATAAAAGGTTGTGATTTTCATTAGAAGGCAATAGGTTGTGATGAAAATAGGGCCAGTCACAGACAAAATATGACAAGTCAAGATGAAAATACAATGAAGAAAAACTTAAAAGCAAGAAATGGGCGCTAAGCTGGTGAAAATCAATAGACAACTGGCTTTGCTTCTCTTTAGGGAGAGGAGAAGACGGTGCAGAACTGTGAGCAGCTGCTGACCGACCTGAGGAGACGAAGTTCAACCATCTCTCCTCTGAAGCTGCGTCGCGTTTCCTCCAACACTCCCATCACAGTGAAGTCGCTGTGTGACTGGGAGACTGACCAGGTCCAAAATGATTTTTTTATTGAATCAAAACTCACAAGACTGAGTGTTGAGATTCTTTCTGTAAATGTTCAGTCTGATTTATTGTTTTCAGATCTTCATGACAATAATTTGACTTCATTTTTCCGCCATTAGGCTTCTCTGTCCAGAGGGGAAACGTTCATCCTGAAATCCCTCTCTGACAACGAGAACTGGGACGTAATCTCAGCTGATGCAGAAACTGAAACTTTCCCAGGAGTTTGCTTCCTAATCTCACCTCCTGACCCAGACGCCATTGATAAAGTTGACTCGTAAGTAATGGAAAGCTGCATTGGAAATGGAAAGTATTGCTATTAAAACGTGTGTTATACTCATATTCTCTTTGTGTTTGTATTTTCAGTTTGGAGAGTGAGCTGGCAGAAATCAAGAAAAAGAGAGCAGCTCTGGCAGCGTCCCTGAAGAACCCCAGATCAGATGTCTCTAACGCTCAGCAGTCAGGTGTTTGTCTTTCACTTCTTTACCATCATGATGTTTAATCTGTGAGCAGATTAAAATGCCTCAGGGTCCACAGAGATTAAGAAGAGCTTGTTTGTATGGCACAGTTTAGCAACAAAGTGCTTTAAACCATTAAAACCATTATATAGTTATTATGTTAAATGAGAGGAGTCCCGGGATTGAACCCTGAGGTTTCTACAATGAGAAATTACCGACACAAAGACGTCCCTGTTTTTTAGGTAAGATTAATCAGAAAATCATTTTACTGTTTCTTCACTCAGCTCCAGTTTCTTCAGCTCCACCAGATCCCAAACTGGCAGCTGTGGCTCAGCAGCTGGACCAGCTGGACCAGCTGGACTCTGACCTGGCCAACATGGAGCAGGGCATGTTGGGCCGTCTGCGAACCCCGGTGAGCCGCACCGACCCGACCCGAGATCTGGCCAAGAAGCTGAGAGAGCAGGAGGTGAGTCGACACAAACACTGATGGGTATCAGAGGGAGTGAACTCTCAGTAGGGATCTGATTATATTTAAATTTAGTTCATGGGGAGAAAAAAAAGTTAGCTTTAGTTTCATAAAGTTCATTTTATTGCATGTTGATACTGATTGTCACACTTAGAGGAACACTAAGTAACTTGAAATATCTTCAAAAGCTCATTTTAAGTAATTAAATTTTTAATATTTAGACTTTAACCATACAGACGGATTTATTTTCTCTGTTTATTTTTAAATAGATAATATCAAATCAATTAAAAAAGGCTTTTTTTATGAAGAAATGTTATATTATTCAGTTTAAAGCAGACAGTCACCGACTCACTCCACAAGAAGAATAAGCCATTAAATTTCATTGCTGCGCACTGCAAAAACACAACATTTTACAAAGTACTCTTGTCTAGTTTTTGGTGCAAATATCTTAATACACTTAAAACAAGACAAAACTGACTTACAAGTCACTTTTCAGCAAGATATATGAGCTTGTTTTAAGTCAACAGTTTATTCATATTGATTTTTTTAAAGTACTACTTCCTCTGTTATTATTATTTCACTTACAATGTGACATTTTTCCCATGTCTTAATTGAAATAATCTGCCAGTGGAACTAGTACTTTTTAAAATCAAAATTAAAAATTTATTGACTTAAAACAAGCTCCTATATCTTGCTGAAAAGTTACTTGTTAGCCAGATTTGTCTTATTTCAAGTTTACTAAGGTATTTGCACTGGAAAATAGACAAAATAAATGTCCATGGAAGATGAGTGGAAGGAAGAGAAAATGCTCTCAAGCACCTTCAGAGGACTGTGAAGCGATTCACAAGTCTTCTAAATCATATTTGTTTTATACAGCGAGCTGCAGAGGCACTGAAGGCTCTGGAGCAGCAGATTCAGACCGCAGAGGCCGACCTGCAGCCTTTCCTCTCTGCTGAGTCCAGCAGCTTCTTGCCTGGACTGCCGCTCAAACTGAGTGCTGCTAGCAGCAAGCATGATAGCTTAGCCGCTCTGGCGGATCTCTACAGTAAAAAGTAAGTTTTTATTATTATTATTTATTATTAACAGTAGCAGTATTTATAAAGTTTAGGCTTTTGTGCTTGTTTTTTACATCACAGTTTGCTGTATTTATCTGTTTCTCTCAGAGCGAACGCGTCTCTCAGCCTGGAGAGTCAAATTCAGAAGGTGGATGATCTTGTTTATGGTCTTGAGAGAAACCTCAGTGAAGACAGTCAAATTCCTGACATACCAAACGCAATTCAAACTCACACTGAAGACATTCAGGTGAGGATATGTACAACAGACTGGTACAAACGTTCACCATGACTTACACTATGTTGGATCACCATTAGCTTCTGCACAAACTGTAATGACATCCTGTTTTTAAGACGAAGGCTTTAACAGGGAAACCTTTGCAGTTACAACTGTTTCTTCTAATAAGACTTTCCATCAGTTTTTGGAGTCTTTATATCTGAGTTGTTGTCATTTCCTCCTATTTCCACTTTAGATGCCATTAACAGTTAAATATGGAATATTTAGGCTGGATTTTTATGCACAGATGACATCCTCTCAAAGTTTGAGTTCACTTAGCTCCTGAGAGAGATCCATTCTTTTACAAATGTTTGCAGAAGCAGTCTGCATGACTTGACATTTAAATGGAATGTATTATACAAAATTCATATTTTCATATTTTGTATTTCATTGTACTTTCATTTTGGTCGCAGTTGCTTCTAAAAACAGCCCGAACGCTTAAAAAAAGTGTAGTTTTTGGTGCTTTTTATCGCCCAAAAACTGGCTGATTTGGGCAATTAGTTGGTTTTTTGGTGTTTTGAAGATGAACCACTTCAAAAACCTCCTAATTGTCAAGTCATATTAACAATTTAACTTGCAACCCCAGCAGAGTCCAGCACATCTAGTTCTACCGCTATGTGCTGTACAATGGCTGCTGGAAAACACAAGCGTTTTGTTGATGACTTACCATCCAGAAACCACTTGCCCCATTCTTGTTTGTTGTGCAGGAGGCTCCACTTCTGCTTTTCAAAGATGTAGAATTGCATAATTGGGTATCTGTTTGCAGCCATTTTCACGTTTGAGTGTAAATGTTGAGTTGGGGGCAGGGGGAAAGCAGCAGCTTAATTGGATTTAAAGTGACAAGACCCCCTAAAACAGTTGAGATGTGAAATAGTCAGAACTGAACAGACTAAAACCTCAGCGTCTAAGAATCATTTTGTGCAAAAAATTTTATGAACATGTTTTGTCTATCCCATAGAAACATCCTGTTTAATAGAGTATGATAGGTCACCTTTAATTACCTACAGCTGTGGGCTGTTGGTACACAGTTGGGACAACTCAGAACTTTTGGCAGTACAGTGTATATTTTATTTTGGACGTCACCTTTGTTGTGTTTAGCGCCAGCAGCAATCAGTAGCAGGGATCCAGGATGACATGACGAAACTGAATCAGGATTTGGAGGCGACTGAGAGGTTGTGCAGCTCCCTGCAGAAAGACCACCAGGAGTACTGCCCTGACATCCAGCGCCAGAGGAATGATGTCAAACAGCTGCAGAGTCGCTACACAAATGTCGCCAACCAGCTGAAGGAAAGGTGAGACAAACCGAGAGCATTTCAGTTCAGTTAGTTTAGCCATACTGGGATTTGTTTAACCCCAGTATGGCGTCAAGTTTGATAGTAGCGAAAATTGAAAGAACATTTAATAAATTCTGCGTTTACTTTTCAATATTGCTAAATGTCTTTTAAGGAAAAGCAAAACTTAATGCTCTTAAGAAGAAATATATTTGATAACAGAAAAGACGTGTAGAAAATTAATAATTTTTTTTCCTTTTAGAGAAAACCTTTTGCAAGAGGCTTCGTCGGCGTACCAGGAGTTCCAGAACCTGTGCAAATATCTCAACTCTTTCTTGGACAGCCTGCCAACAAATCAGATAAATATCAGCGATGGACTGTCGCAGGTGACTGCTAAGCAGATTTCCCAACAGGTATGAAAGCCCTTAGAGACGAACTCATCTGAAAAATATTCCCAGTGTTTAACTTTTTCCACCTTTTCACAGATTGTTAATTGAATCTCTTTCCTCAAAATTCTACATGCAAATACCTAAATTTGGAAAAAATGTTTTTGAGGTTTTTCCACATTTATTAAAAAACACAAAACCAAGAAATTACATTTACATAAGTGTTCACATCCTTGCACAATACTTTGCTGATCCACCTTTGGCAGGTTTACAGCCTCAAGTCTTTTTGAACACTTTCAATACTGAGACAGATATCTGAGGTTTAGCATCGACCGACATCGATCTGATACAGAAAGACAGTGTTGAACTGACTTAAAACGTTAATCTTTTTAATTTAATTACACATTTTTTTGACAACTCTGCACCAGTACATTACTTAAAGCTTCACAAGCTTGGTCAAACATGTAAAAACAACAAAACTTGAATTTGTTCAGTGCAATTAGGAGAATTGCAACATAAATCTGGAACAAACTCCTAGAAAACTGCAAAACAGCTGAAACACTGAGTTCCTTTAAATCAAGACTAAAAACCCAGCTGTTGCTTTTGAGCCATAATAAATTAAGCATTGCATGATCATGGTGATGGCTAATTATGTTTGTTCACAGTATGGTGTTTAATTTAAAACTTTGCAATTTTGTGTTTTTATCATGTAAAGCACCTTGAACCACCAACAGCCAATCTAAAATAATAATAAACTGAATCTGACAAGAAACTATACCTTGTAAAAAATCAACTGCAGCAAATCTTCTTTCAAATGGTTCAGAAGGTGAAATTATAAATTCTAAATATAAAGTGAAATAAATAATAAAGCGTGATGTAGCTCAGAGCACAAAGCACAGAGTTAGACTGAATAGAGCTGCCCATGTGAATCAGTCACATTGTCACCGATACCAGATCTATATTTTTTTTTTCAACATTGGGACTGATACAGTTATTAATATTGGATTGGTGCGTCTAGTTTCCTCTAAATATGACGCTTTTCATTCACAAAGAGTTCAAGCTTTGTCTCATCAGAACAGAGAATCTTGTTTCTTGTGGTCTGAGTTTTGAGCCTCATTGCAAAGTCTGTGAATATTTATTTAAATATGATTAATAGGCTTTGTATTTTAATAAATTTGCAAAACACTCAAACTTTCATGATGTCATAATTGGGTATTTGTGTGTAAAATCTTCAGAATATAAATTAATGTAGTACAATTTGGAAAAAGTGAAGCACTACACATAAAGAAATCATATTTGTGCATCATTTAATTGAGTTAAATTGTTTTTAAAGAATTAATGCAACCTTTCTCAATTCACAGAGAGTGATGAAGGATCTAAAGCAGAAGGAGGACGACATGGACGTAGTGGTTGACCTCTCTCTAGATCTGCAGTGCATACTCAGTGTAAGAACAAAACAGAAGCAGAACTGCATACATTTCACAATATCATTCAAATAATCGTTCACTCTTAGGCAAAACAAAGGAACTAATCGTGAAAGGTGAAATGCTTCCCGTTATAGAAACTCCATAGTAGAGCATTGCTACTGCATTCAAAGTATGATATGGCATTTATGATTGGAGAATAAGAAAAACATTAAACAGGAACATAATCAGAATTACATACCTTTTAAGTTTTGAATGTTGTTAATATCCTTGTCATCAAGGATTTTAGCATCTATAATGGTTTGTAGTTGTATTTTACCGAGCTGCTCAGACTAGGAACTTTTCCCCATTTGGAGCTGAAGTACTTCACTAATAAGTATGAAGTATAATGTTTACTATAGCAGGTTAATTACCTGAAAACTGAGGTGTTTGTGTCATCTCACCTTGTTTATAAGTTGTCTCCCCCACTCAGGGAATCGTATGGTTCACTTTTTAAAAGCATTTTAGACAAATCCTGCATTGAAAATTAAAACTCATAACCTTGTTTTTTTTAGCTCTGGAACAGTACAACTCTGAAATAGGAAATACAAAAAAACATTGTTTTTTTGTATTGGGAAGAAGTTTTTAACCCAACTTCTTCCTCTTTTCTTTTTTTATGCTTGAAACATTTAGCTTCAGTTCAGACAGACTGAAATGATCTATTCCTCTTCGCGCTCGGATGTGTCTTTAACTTTTAAAGATGGAGGAATAAAATATGTAACATTTTTATGCCTGCAGGATTATGAAACAAATGCTAATAAATACAACGGTACACTTGAAGATGTCGGGATGACTCTTCCACAGACGACCCAAAGCCTCACATTCAGTGATGCTATTCAGAGAGAGGTAACATTCAGATTATTTTACTGTATATTTATGTTTTTTTATAAAGAGATAAGAATTTGATTAAAGATCTGTTCACCACAGGAAAAAAAATTGATAAATCGCTACGCAGAAGCAACAGCAGAAAACGCTCAGCGTCAGAAACAGATTGATTTGGCTAGGAATCTCATTTTTCAAGTAAGGCTTAAGGTCACAAATTTGTCAACCTTTGCAAAACTTTGTTTTGCACTATTTATACTATAACCAATCAAAAAATTAAGCTACACTGTAAATCATCTGAAAATGTGTACTTAAACCTGCTTAATATGTTTTTATGGCTGCAGAATGAAGAAAAGGTTCAGATGGTGGCACAGCAACAGACAGAGCTTGAAAACCAGCAAAAGAGTAGCTCTGAATTAGATGGCTTGCTTGGGGAATTAGCGGATGAGAATGAAGTGACAGCTCAAGCAGAGGCCAAACTAAAAAACTTCAAAAACAGGATTGAGAATCACCGAGGTGTGGAGCATGTGGAGGACAATGACGCACTGCGGTTCCACCGGGATCCTAAACTAGAAGATGGTCTGTCTGACCATCGGAGCAAACTGAACACTGGAGTCCTGAAACAGAGCTCCACCCATTCAGAGTTTGAGACAGTAAACGAGAGAATCGGCAATCTGCAAGACACCATTAAACGCACCTACCCCAGAATGGTGACTAGAGAGGTGATTGAGTTTAAAAGAGATCCTCAACTGGAAGAAGAGGCTGCCAACATGCGAAATGAGATCGCAAAGACAAGACATGAAATCCAAATGAAGGAACAAGAGCAAGCCCAAATGAAGAAAGAAATCGCAATTTTCCAACATATTAAACCGCCCCTGAAAGAGAGAGAGGATAAGAAGGAAGCAGGTAAATCAGAACAAGATCTAGAGATTCTGAAAGCATTTAAAACATTTGAGACTGAAATTTCTGATGAGAAAAACAAATGCAGGATCCTCAATGATGAAATCTTCCAGACAAGAAATCAGATTAATACCCTTGAGAAGCTGATTCCCAACATCCAGTCTAAAGACATTGCTAGAAAGGTGGAAAAGATTGAACAAAACCCTGAACTTATCGCAGAATTCAACAAGCTCCAAACGAGATTGGAGGAAGAGAGATCTGAAAACAGCCATTTGTCTCAAGAAGTGATGGAGCTGCAGAAGCGCTACAGAGAAGTTCAAGCCCAGAGGCCAAGTTTTGAGGTGAAAGAAGTTGTAAATGAGGTCTACCTAGTAGATCCAAATACAGAGATGGAGATTGAGCGCCTCTGCAAAGAAATACAGGACATAAATATGCAGAATACTGATCTAGAAAAGGTGATTATGCAGGTCACTTCTGACATGAATGCCCTTCATTCAGAGAAACCAAAAGTAGAATTTAAAGAAGTTCTCCAAGAGGTGGTGAAAGAAGAAAGAAGCCCTGAAAACGAGCAAGAGATCCAGAGGTTAAATGATCAGGTGAACTATCTGGACAGCCAGTGTACCTCTCTTGAAGCCCAGGTTAGACAGCTGCGAAAAGAAAGAGATGAATGGAAGGCAGAAATGTCCAAGATAGAGACTCATTTTGTCTCCAGGGACTTAATTAAATATGAGCCTGATCCACTACTGGAGAAGGAAGCAGATCGTTTGCGCAGGAGTGTTCGGGAAGAAGCACAGTTGAGGCGAAATATTGAGGAGATGGTTTTTGACCTCCAACACAAATACCTTCTTTTGGAGAGACAGAAACCAGAACAGAAACTGGTTGTCCAGGAGGTCGTACGGCTTCAGAAGGACCCAAGGCAAACACTGGAACATGACAGACTTAGTAGGAGGCTTGATGAAGAAGTAACAAGACGACGTCAGATGGATCTGGAGTTACAGCAACTAAGAACAAAGTTGGAAGACAAGGAGCGCATCATAAGAGAGAGTGATGAGCACCAAAAAAGGATCCAAGCTGAATCTAAACTCAGAGAGATCCGACTACGCATCACACAATTGGAAAATGCCCCACCTCCTGTTGAGGAGAGCATAGTAGTTGAGGAAGTACTGAAGGTTGAAAGAGATCCAAAACTGGAAAGGCTGACAAGTGGTTTACAGTTTGATATGGACAAGGAAACTCATGATATCCTACGTATCCAGAGGGAAATTCGTAATGTCAAATTAAAGCTTGAGATTCTGCAGAAAGAGAAGTCAGGTGAAAAGACAGTGTATAAGGAGGTTGTTCGCGTGGAGAAAGATCAGGCTGTTGAAGCTGAGCGACGCCATCTGAGGGAGCAGGTGTCTCAGAACAAATTTGCCAGACAAGACTTGGAGGATGAAATCAGGCGTCTCAATGACAAAATTAGCATTTTGATGAGCACCAAATCTAACAATTCAAGAGAAGAGACGTCTCTTAGTTTCAACAAAGATGCTCTAGTAAGGGAAAATGACAACCTCATCCAAGAACTCAGAACTCTTGAAACAAAGAAACACGACATTCATCTGTCTTTCCAGCAACGAAGTCGATTGATGACTGAAAGAACACAGATGAGCAGGCAGAAGAGCGTTAAGATGGAGTCAGATGTCCAGCGACTGGAGAGGCAGATCTTGGACGAGAAAGATAAGATTCATGA
>CAEFZX010019787.1:0-19205 GCA_903066825.1 Alfaro cultratus | reverse complement strand
GGGGAAATCCTCCTCTTTCTCGCCGGCTCCATCCTACTCCTATCCTGTCCTCACACTCCTAAATCTCCTATCTATCTCTCTCCTAAACTCTCCAAACACCAAAATAACTGTCTCAAACTAAATAACCACTATCCAAACTATCAAAACTATCCACTCTCTCAACTGACCGCAACTCGCCTACAACAACCCACATTTTGAATGGAGCCTGTGGGGTTTATAAAGCTGTCAAACCCCGCGCCAAAATCTGAGCCACTTCCCGAAGCAGTCACGTGGTACAGCCGGGCAGCGAGGCTTCGGACGTCATCGTTTTCGGCTCCTCCCCTAAATGAAGCAAGCTTCGATACGCGCTTTACGGAAACGCCCCCTCCATTACTCGACACGCCTCGAAGCCTCGGCACATCACGTAACATCACTAGTATTCTCTCTTGATGCCTCTAATTTTAGAGATTCAGTTATTAATTTACAGAATTCAGGCAATGGGTTTATTAGTTATGTTTACATGGATACCGTCACATGTAGGAATAATAGGTAACGAGTTGGCAGATAAATATGCAAAACAGGCAACAAAAAATAGTTATGTAGATATATTGGTTCCATATAGTAAAGAAGAAATCAAATCTATTATTAAACAAAAGGTTAAAGAAAGATGGCAGAAGCAGTGGGAAGAAGATAGAACTGGTAGGTGGCTTTACAGTATTCAAAGAAAAGTTGGTGTAATGAGGAAAACAGGACGAAGTAGGAAAGAGGAAACAGTCATATCCAGATTACGTTTTGGACACACAGGATTAAATAGTGTATTATTTAAGATGGGAAAACATCCAACAGGAAAGTGTGATTTTTGTTTTCAAGAAGAGAAAGTTAAACATGTTTTGTTGTTTTGTTCTAAATATTCTGTTGAGAGAAGGGAATTAGTATGTTGTTTACAAGAAAATAAATTACAGTTAAATATACAAGATATTCTGGACAAAGTATCTACTTCTGAATATTTTTGTTATTTGTTAAGTTACCTTAAGAAAACAAAATTGATAGAAAGGATCTAGGTGNGTTTTGTTGGGGGGGTGAATTTATATGTAGCATCCCGATCCACACTCCATTCCAGTGGATGGCGGTAATGCACATCAATAAAGTTGCTTGCCAACCGCCACAAAAAAGAAGAAGAAGAAGAAGAAGAAGAAGCGAGGGACTCTGTTGTACACCGAGCTGTTTATTGGGAAGCAGCTGGAGCTAAATAACTCAGACTTTTGAGCAAACCTTTGCTTGACGTGGTTTTACACCACAGAGGTCACTCGGATCCGCCATTTTGTCGTGGTTCCAGCGGACAGCGGGGGCTCAGCTGGTGGTCCTGCTCTTGTTCCTGGTGGGGCTCCTCCGCTGCTCGGCTCACCTCCACAGGTCGCCTCTCAGGATGAATCTGATCGAAAACAAAACTCTGCGCTCGCAGCTTCACGACGAGGAGGCGGTGGTGGTGGAGAACGCCGTCAGGCTGGCGATAGACTCGGTGCTGAACGTGTTGTACGGGGTGAACGGCGCCAGGACCCGGGAGTACCAGCGGATGGTGGCCGACAGGGACAAAGAGATCCAGCGGCTGGAGGGCAGGCTGACGGAGATCGAGCGCGAGCTGCAGGTGCTGCGCAGACATGGCTGCACGTGCGGGTTGTTCGAGGCCGGAAGCCGGACCTCAGCTAACCCACACACAGGGGAGCAGATCCGGTCTGAAGCGGGAGGAGTGGGCCCTGAGGGGACAGCAGGACCGCAGGACTGTGACCTGAGCCTTTCCTGTAAGCGCCCACAGACGCGTCTCTCTAAAACACGAGTGAAAAGCAACAAAAAACACGCAGATTAGATGATGTCATCACTAAACCCGAGTAAAAACACTGACAAGGTCTCAGGTGTCCTCGCCACATTTTCTACTGTAGCCTAAAATTGTACTCAAGTAAGAGCAGCACTATTTTAACGAGTTTACTGATAAAAAGTAAAACGTAATTTACTGAGTAAGTGATCATAACATCTGATTTAATTAGAACAGTTGTAATCAGACAAAAATATTAATTCATGATAAAATATTTTTACGATTAGTCTCACTTTTTCAAAACCTGTAGGTGTTGCTCCCTGTCTGGTATATTTATTTGTCATTCCACAAATTTTACTCAAGTAAGTGTAGCGATACTAAATAGAATATATGAAGATCTGTTCTGACATTAGTATCTGATATTAATATTGCTATTGTGGATGACAACTAGTGCTGTAAGTAATTCATTTGCTGATTAATAGAGTAATTGCATAAAAAATTGGCACATGCTGCAGGATTTTTTTTTAACCACTTCAATTTATTTTATATAGTATTCAAAATGCATTAAAAGATACAAATGTTGTAGGAATCATTACAGAAAGAGTTAGAAGTCCACAATATAAATATAAAACATTTAAGGAATCTGCTACAGGTGAACAAGGTTGGGGTTAATGCATAACACGGACTAATATATGATCTACTGTGTTTTCTTTGAATATTACTTAGTTACTGCGGCTTTTTCTTCCACAGTGGGCGTTTACCCTCGACCCTCATCTCAATTCCCTTCCCAGTACCACGAGTCGCTCCTCCCATCACCGCCCAGCTGCCTGGGCATAACCTCCACCTGCACATCCCGCTCCTCAGAGGCTTCAGGGGGCACAGAGGCCGCCAGGAACATGCCTACATCTCCCAGCAGCCTCGTGGTGAAGGAGGAGCCAAGTGACGTGGATGCCGTCTTGATAGAATGGGAGCTGAGCGAGGAGAGAGCTGCAGAATCTCAGGAGCAAACAGGAAGTCCGTGTCCGGACCTGCAGAGTCCCGATGGGAAGCATTATTCACCAGGTTCTTGGACTCAGAATTCATGCACACTTATTTTCTAATTGCTATGTTTATTTTGTAAAACCATGTAATGTTATATCCACCTTCTCTTAGTTCCTGCAGAGCATGTGGAGAACAACGAGGGTCAGATACTGAGAGAAAAAACTCCAGTAAATCCTGCTGGTTTTCAAATCTCTGCAGGAAATCAACTGAGGTGAGACGCAGATTATAGCAAAATAAATACAGAAAATATTTACAATTTTTATTTTTTTAAAGGTTTAGGTGCCAAACTGAAACTGATCCAGCCCAGAGAGCTGCTTTATTTTTATGTAAATCCAGACTACAGATGCAAATTATCGATTAATGAGTTAATCCAAAGTTGATTGCTCTTATTGATCAACTAACAATTGATCAACTGCCATTTTCTTAAAAAAACAGTTTTCTTCTGAATCATAACATAAAGGGATAAATGTTTCATATATGCTGAATTAAAAAAAATCTACATTATTTTGTGTCAACTGTGTTAAATGCAGAGTGAATGAACATAAAATTGTGGTTTTCTCATATTATTAAACTTAGACGCATTTATAAAATATAACAAAACAAAACCCTCTGAAGTTGTTGAAGAGGAAAGTAAAAAGATTAATTCCCCAAGAACAGAAGTATTGTTTGTGGTTGCTCTTTTCTAATCCAGACCAGTCTTGATCTTTTCCCACCTGCCGTCTTTCCTAGGAACAAAAAGAAGAGCGTTCCCATGTCGCAGCTGACGGAGGAGGCCCAGAGGCTGAAGAGGGCGTCCTGGAGAGCAGCTTCCAAAAGATATTACGCCCGTAAAATCGCCCGTCAGCAGGCGAGCCGTCAGCAGGCGAGCCGCCACGGCGGCGGCGGCGGCCACGCAGCCAGCGCTCAGCGCGGCTGTTTGGTGGAGGAGCGGAGGAAACGGATGATCTCAGACCTTCCAGAGGAGTCCCAGATGATGCGCAGGGAGATGTGGAGAGCCGCCTCCCGGAGGTACTACGACAGGAAAACGGCTCGTCACCCCACCGAGGGGCTGCAGTATGGACAGCTGATGGAGAACCTGGACCCTGCTGGAGCCACGCAGGGGCCCAACGGAGAGGGGCCCCTGGTTATCACTGGAATAATGTGCAGCTGATGATCGCAGTCGTGTTTTTACAAACGTTTTTATTCAGATTCCAGGGTTTATTGGACGTAGGGAGACCAGGCTCAAGTAATCTAATCAAATCCAAAGGGAAAGTTTAGTAAAAACACAAACTTCCCACTTAAATTGTTACATTTTTGTAGAAACATCATGAAAACTGAAATAAAGATGAAGAAAATGCGTCTAGAATACACCTAGATCTAAAAATGACTGCAGCAGACTGCTTTCACTGACTGACTGGTTCAACAAACTCATCTGTGTAAACTTTGTTTAACTCGTACGTCTGACATCCATCGATTATGAAGGAAAAACAACTCCAGGTTCTCCAATAGAGGAAAATTAAAAGATTGCAAGATTACCCACATTTAGCTGATTTTTACTAAGCTTAAAGTCCAAACAAGAACATTGTATTTGATGATGCGTTTCCTGCCTAAATAAATTTTTTTTCCCCATAAACTCGATGTTTTAGCTGCAGATTTCTTCTCGTTAGAAAGGCGGTTTCCACCATTGCCATGTGATTGATAACCCTGTCACAATAAGCAATTAATCAGTTAATCACATGATAAATCTAAATAATCTAGGTGATTACGTTTATAATTAATATTTTCTGAAGGACAGTTTTAACAGAGACATCAGAATCCGTTTTATTTGTGGTTTTGGTTGTAAGTTTTTTTTTTTTTTTTTGCTTTTTATTTATGGTTTTTGGTTCTTTTATTGTCTTCCAGTTCCAGTGTAGAGTGTTCTGTACAAAATCATAGTTTATTAGTCTTTCCATCTGTTACTGCTTGAAGAGATTTGATCTGTCTATATTATTGTTTGTGTAAAATGGCTTTCTGGTGTTTTGAATCAATCCAAGTTGAGTAATAACATCCAAAAACATAAATTAGCTGCTTCTACAAAACTTCTAATTTTGAGTGAAGTTGTTTATATTATTTTTCAGAGAGACAAGAGATGGATAATTGCTTTCAAATAACTTAAAAGTTAACACAACTGCAACAAGCAGGTTTATTTTTGTAGATATTTTTGGTGACATTTGATTTATTGACATGTTTTCTCCCGTATTGGAGGAAAACGAACCTGAGAATCTGAACTAAAACTATAATTTCAGTTTTTCTTTCCTGAATTCATAATTTCATTCAGATCATTGCCATCTGTCTTCATCTCAGCCTTCCCTGGTTCAGTTTTTACATGTTGAACCCTGAGATCTTCCACATTCATCCTGATGTTGTGTGTGTCCAGCGCCCCTGGAGTTCAATATGTGTCACTGCACCTACCAGCAAGAGTGAAATGATTTCCCTGTTTTATGTTTTTAAAAATGATCAGCTGAGTTTCTACTAAAATAAATCTTTTCATGTTTTGTACCTCTCTCTATTTTCCACATGTTAAATAATAAATATATTTAAATGCAGCTGTGGAATTGTAATTTCTGGGTTAATTTTAAAAGTTAATAAAATGTGATTTCAAATGACCATTTATTCTTGCATAATAAAAAAGAACACAGTAATATGGATTTAACTTTTATTATTAATAAGAAACTGTAATGAGTATACATTTACGTCACTTGCAACAATACCAACAATTTATATTTTTGTGTGAATAAACAGAAATAAAATGATTATAACACAAGAGGAAAATATGAGATTTTACATCCTCACTTTGATCAAGAACTTTTATTTCTTATTGAACATTTTCCTTGTGAGTAAAAAAACAATAATACAAACTATTAGTTTGAATAAAATTATGTGAAACAACAAAATGAGGTTAGAATGTAGAAATGATGGCCTGTTTCTGCTGGTTTCTACCTGATTCTTGTCCTGCAGTGATTCCTGATTCCTGCGTGTCTTTCAGCAGAGCGCTGCAAAAACAAAAATATAAAAAATACAAAATCATGCATCTTACATCAGAGACTGTCTGTCTGCCTGAATCCTGCGCATTACGCTTTCTGACCGCGGCCCAACGCACAGCTGCTGATGTTGCACAAATCTGGTCTTTACTGCAGAATCATGACTGTTTATCCCACCTGACTGCTGTCAGGATCTGAAATGTGAGCCGCTGTTCAGCTGCCGCTGCGCGCATGCGGCTGCGCATATGGCGCTAAACAGAGCCTCTATGCGCGGATGTTGATGTGAAGCGCGATCCTCTCATTCATGTCTGCAGATATAATGAAAGCTTTGTCCTTTCTAACGGACAGAGCTCCTTTTATTCCTGTTTTATGCGCAGAGTGACGCGCAGGAAGAACAGCGCCGCTGCTGCGCCGCTGCTGTGCCGCTCTGTGTCCAGGGTTGGGGTTTCATATATATATGGGGGAACGGTAGATGATTTGCGGGTGTTTGTAGCCGTTCTGGAGACGCGTGCAGGCGGACGCCCGTCCTAATGGAGCCTGCATGCGGATGTAAACATGCCGGAGGCAGGCAGGTGGAGGCAGGGCCGCTTTAACGCTGCTGGAGGCGGCAGCATCATTTGCATGCAGGCTTGTTTTGGGGGAAACGTCCTCAACGGTCGGAGGAGTGAACACACCCGAGGATTCGCTGATTTTATCCGCTGCAGAAAAGGATTTAAGCCTCCTGAAGCCTGGCTGGAGGCGCAGACTGAGAGGATTTCAGCGCGCTGACTGGATGCGTTCACTGCTTTTCTTTACGCTTTTTCGCTTTTCTGCTCAGGCAGACCGGACGGTTACGTATTAATGTGAGATCCAGAGCTATTATCCTCCGTTTATAAACATTTAAGCAGTAAATAAATATAAACAGATAAAATAATAAGCTGTATTTCCAGTGAAGCCACTGTGCCTCTAGGAACATTGTATTCTCTTTCCTTTGCGCTCTTTAAATGTAACTGTATTTGAGTGCAACTTAATATTTTTTTAACCCAAATTGTAATATTTAGATAAAATTAGAATTTTTTTTACCTCTAAACTCAGATGAACTTCTTGTTTTTTCCTCCCTGGAGCCTTTGGAGAGTTCTCTGTGCCTCTGGATCCACCTGCTGAAATTGGAGAGGTCTAACTTGGATTCGCTGCGCTCTTTGGGTTTCACTGGATTTTAATCTGGGTTTTAAACTTTCCGTCACCTTTTCAAATCTATTCCGCAAGAAAAACAGCCGGTCTGACCAACAAAGCTCATCCGTTGTGCTTCTGCAGGCTGCCTGAGATGCTCCAGGGTTTGGAAACGCGCTGAAATCAGCTGAGCGTCTCCAAGAGTTCAGCTGCGCACTCAACGACAACTGCGTGTCTCTAACAACTGTTTGGCTATTGGATGGAGCACAAGAAGTGTGAAATTTAGGGGGTGGGACAGTGTATTTCTAAGGTAGGGGGTTTCATTATTTAACCCATTTTAAATGCTACTTTTGGTGCCATATTGGTGCTTTTATCTGTTTGAGGCCTAAATAACCTTATTTTTCATTTGGAGGGGCTCATTTGGATTTAAAACATGGTTTTGTCCAATTTGATCACCCCCACATATTCAACATACATGGAAGTGTCCTTTTTGCAGGGATTGCTGGGAAGAAGAAGGAGGGTGTCGAGCTTGGGACTTTGGAAAGGCAGTTTTAGTCAGAGCCAGTTTGAAAAGGTAAGAAATCCTCTGTGCTACTTGGACCAATGGGGCTTAATGTGGGCTGGGAGGCAAATGGAGACTCTTTACTCGGGATATATGGAGAGAAAGTCAACTTTTCAGGTGTATTTTGGTGTATTTGGTGTGTTTTGTAGGCAGGGAGGGTCAGGGCTCTGGGTGTGCACTAACAAGGAAATACGCAGAGGTAGCTAGGGGGAGCCATAGCTGCTCTGTGGGCCTGAGCTGCTGCTGCTGAGGGGATGTGCTGCTTATTATAACACTCACAAACAAAGAACTCCGGATGACGCTTGATTGTTGGAGGATTGGGATGTTGGTCCAGTTATTGTTTGGGGAATTTCAGCTTGTGGGACCTTCTTCCTTTGAGAAGTCTGTGAACCAGCAGGAAGAGCTCTGTAGAGGAAAGCAGTCAGAAAATAGGGTCAAATCCCAGAAAATAACCCAAAACCAGGCACTAACATGTAACTGGTGAGCTTTGGGCAGAGACTTGATGAAGGATCAGAATGTATTTATAGTTAGCCTAGCATTGCTGTTGTGATAGAAAACATTCAAGATGGCCTCTGTGCTGCCTGGAAACAGGTGAGAAGAGCCTGGCACTTCCTGTTCAGGCAGTCAGAGCTACCTGATGTCACCCTTAAACCCAAATACACAGTTTTTAAACAATTTATTATCTCCAAATAACTCATAAAAATCCATTCATGGATAAAATCTGGGCCTCATGTCTGTTCTGCGTCATTAGATGTGCTGAGGCTCCTGTTTATAAAGGCTGAGCTGTTATTGGCTGGCTCACTTTACAGGTTTTTCAACAAAATGACTAATTGATCTGCTTAATGAGAACTAATTAACTTTTTAATTGAGTTTTATCCTTTTAGTTTGAAAGTTAGAGCAAATTCCCGCTTTAAAACATTAAAATATCTCACAATCGTGATGCTTAACAGTTGAGGTTATTTTTAAAGCTCTGCAATAAATATTAGGTCAATTAAATTGGCACAAAGGGTTAATTTAGAGCTAAAAACAGCTTTCAGTGGGGGTTTACCAACCTAAAGTCATGTAATTTACAAAAGAATACACTTTAATTCTCATTATTTTAAGAAATGATTACAAAATACAATATTATTGGTAGATGAATCATATCTGAAAAAGAAACACAAGAATTAACCCTTTAATTACCTGCATTATCTGTTGAAGTTTGTTGTATTGTGCTGAGAAAAACAGATTGTCTCCTTTTTCCAGTGAGTTTTCTGAAAGAATAACAAAACAAGACTAGTTAAAATACAGAAAGTAATTGTCTTTAAGCAGCAAATGTTTAGACTATGTGTCATTTATAATCAGCTATATTATGAAAAATGGCCCCTTTGAAGCAGCAGTATAATGTGGTATAAATGTCTCAGAACAGCTGCTGTGATGATTTTATTTATTCAACACAATCAGGTTTTCAAACACACCAAACAAGTTTAATTTGATCTTCTTAAGTGTATGAAAGTTGATTTCCTGAATATTAAAAATAAATCAGATAATTTTTGCAGATTAAATCAATTTAAAGTCCATATTTGGCCCGTTTTTCTGCATTTAAACGGTTAAGCTGAGCCAGTAGTTTCAGTCCACGGCTGTGGTGCTGAAATCAGACGGATGTTTCTGGAAAGGCGGGTGAAATGCCGCCCCCTTGTGGCACTAACAGGAAGAGAAAGTAAAACGTGTCGCCCTGAGGCCTCGGTGGTTCTTTAATTATCAGAACCGCTGCTGTAATGTGACTGGTTCTGGTCCATTCAGGAAGTTAAACACCGTTTCCTCCTGTCGGAGTTTTGGGTGTCAGATATCCCAGGTCCTATCAGAATCAGCCTGAGATCATGTCGCTTTGTGAGCTTCCGTTACGTAATAAGCACGTTTAGCAGGCGCGAGCCGCCCATCAGCTGCTGGTCGAGTCACACCGAGGAGCTATCGGCTCGGTCCATAGAAACCCACGGACAACGGCCTGGTGCTGAAAAGCTGTGTCATGATCAAACATGGAGGCTGTTGACTCCTTCATGGCTGCCGACGGCACCCCGCCAGGGACAAAAGTCTGCCAATCAGAGTTGGAACGTTCCAGAAGAGTTCAAACTCTTTTTTTTTATTTTTTTTATTTTTTTACCCAGTTCTTTCAATGATCATGTTGAACAGAACCAGGGTTATAAAGCTGTGGTATTATTAATTATACATCGATTGGGTAATGAATACTCAGCAGAAGATACCATCTTCAAAAAAGCTATTAAATTATTGTTCAACAAACGCATTTGATGTCGCCATTTGAGGAGTACCGTAATTAGCCGACAGCTGACGTAAACTGCTTGTGTGGAGGGAAAAAAAATTCACACATGAGTTGAAGAGGCTAATATTAGATTCATAAACTCAAAAACAAAGGATATTATATCTATAATTTCAGTATGTTTTGGTTAGTTTTATAAACGCATTGTATAGATCTTGTCAGTTATAGTTTTTCCCCATTAATTACCATTTTAGTTTATTTCAGCTAACAAAAATGTTTTCTCTATTTCAGTTTGCGTTATTTTGTTTGTTTGGTTAAATATAATAACCTAAGTTCAGAACCTAGATTCATTTTTTCAGGGTTCTAATGTAGAACTTAAATGGTGACAGAGGTGCAAACGCCACAGTGGTTTCGATTCCAGTCAAACTTTGTGTTTGATTTGATCTGAACTCCCATAAAATTCCCATTATGAAATGGATCAGAAAGAGTTCAGGCGATAAAATCTGAAACCAGCTGCATTGCTTTATTTACTCCGTATTAATGTTATACTAAAAGTTTAAATGTGTTGTTCACCATTATGATCATAAAAAAACATTAGAAAAAAACAAAGCAAATCACATTTTTTGTTTTCTTTGAGATGAAAAAACAGTTTCTCCAACAGCAGTGGCGCCTCCAGAAGGCTGGGTGAATGAGATTGATGAGCTAGTTTCCACGGTAACGTAAAGGAGATGAGATGCATGCGAGCAGTGGGGAGTTTTAACAGGAACAAACACACTAGCAGCTGGAACCAGACAGAGCTGGATGATGGATCACGTCTGTTTGTTCTCGTTGAACGAGCCAGATCCGATCCCAGGAAAACATCGGCTTTAACCGAACCATCAGGGAGACAAAAGACTCACTGCTGCAGCTGGAAATGCTGCTCATAACGGAAATAATCATTAAAAATATAGGTTAAAGCATCTTCCAGTTCCAGAACTTGTGTTATTGTGGCATTATGAATACATATTACCTGAAAATGGTCTTAAAACAACAATATTATAGTTTATCGCAATAATTACCGGGACAATTTATCGTCCAGCAGTTTTTTGTTGTGCTGAATAATCTTCCCCTTTCTCTGCTGCAGATCATCGTCACCATGATGGATGAGGAGATACAAGAGGACCACAGCAAGCTGAAGCAGGGCCTAGTCAAAGTCCTTCAGTGCGTGGCCACCATCTCGTCGGCGGCGGCCGTGGTCAACCCCATCTTCGGCGTGGCGGGCTCCCTGATCCGGGTGGTGCTGCACCACGTGGACGATGAGGACATCCGCACGCTGAAGCGCGAGTTCGGCTCCGTCCACCAGAGGCTGGACGAGCTGTCCCAGCAGAACCGCCGGACGCTGGTCCAGATCGAGAAGGAGACGCTGGACGGCCAGTACTGCCACGTGGAGGAGAACCTGAAGAACCAGTTCAGGAAGTTCATGGCCATGGTGGAGGCGCGGCCGGAGCACCGCGACGGCAAGAAGGACGACTTCGAGGAGAGCTACGCCAACGACCTGGGCGACCAGAACCTGCACACGCTGTACGACGGCGTGGTGGGCAAGCGGAAGCTGTTCAGCCGGCCCATCCTGGAGGTGTACCTGAAGCACTCGCAGGGCGACCGCCGCGTCATGGAGCGCCTCTGCACGCGCCTCACGTACCTGTTCTGCATCGGCCTCATCGCCCTGATGGGCTACTCCGCCATCATCGGCGACGACGAGGAGGGGCTGAGCGAGGAGTGGGCCGAGAAGATGGAGCATGTGCAGGAGAAGATGCAGGAGGCGCTGCGCAGGTGCACATGAGGAGGAAGGGATAGCTTAACATTCCCTCTTCAACTCCCGCTCTCTGTCTGCATAATCTCCTTTTTACCGCGCGAACCTGAAGGCAACGTCTGCCAAATCCTGCTGCACGCAAACAGGCTGTTGATTGGCTGCTTTCACATCACAGCCAATTAAAACATAGAGATAAATTCACCTTAATCAAATAAAAACACTCATTTAGACACAAATGTGTATTTTTGGGGCAGATCAGAATCTAAGAAACGAGAAAAAACACAAAATATTACCAAATATTTTTGTCTAATGTCTATTTCAAATGTGAGTACACTTGAAATCAGGCAAAACTAAAATATATAAGCTTATTTTAAGTCAATAATTCATGTATGTAGGTAAAGAAATACTAATTCCACTGGCAGATTATTTTCACCAGTAACAAAACATTTTTTCTGCCAGTTCAACCATTGACTTAAAATAAACTTATGTATTACTCATTTGTTACTTTTTAAGTTAGTTTTGTTTTATTTCAAGTGTTCTAATATATTTGGAGTGGAAGCTAGACACATTATTTGGTAAGACTTGGTGTTTTTACAGATAACCTCTATAAATATCAACCTATTTATCATGAAACTGCTTTAAAAGCTGCATTAACATGAAATATCTGCATGTTGTATCCATTATATAAATAATATTTCATCGTATGTATCTTTATTTTCCATGAAGCGTCAATGTAAAGTCCAGTTTCATGATATAAAATCACATTTCTGCACTTTGTGGAATACTGGCCTTGTGTTGGGAAGCTTTCAGGGGATTTGGGAAGCTGTTGCCAAGTAACCAACGAGCGTCTGGAAGTTTCCAGAATGATGAATGCAAAAGAGAAAAATCACCATGTATGACCTGTGATCACACTACCACCTTCACGTTGAGTTGTCATTTCTTTTTACATATTATTAATCATTTGTACACTGTTATGAGCTGAGATCTTTATTTAGGTGACAAAACTTTATATTTTATTAATAGTTAAAGACACTAAGTGATGAAAATAGGAAATTGCTTTTGTTTCCAGTCACACTAACTTTCTTATTCTGTTGGGAGGAAATCAGTTACATTTTGGTGATTAATTGGCTTAATCTTCTGTGCAATTTTAGTGTAAAAATCATATTTTTGTTTCCTGTCTGCAGCTTATTAATGAACACAGGAGAAGCACCAAGTGTTTGACCTCTAATGTCTGAGAGAGAATTTTTTCTTTTAACCTGGAAGGTGTCACATAATCATCACTTTTCTTTCTTTGTCACCTCCTGCCTGTTTTCTTTACCCTGAGTGCCTGAATGTGCCAGTACCTGCTCTTACTTTATTTTTATATATTTCATACGCCGGTGGGTGGCTGGGTGGGGGGCTGAGCCTGCAGACCACAGTCCAGATTTATTGTCCATATTTTGGGTTTGTGTTCTTGAATCGAACCCGTACTGCTCGGTTCTGAGCGGATCGGGTTTGTGGTTCTGGATTGTCCCACTTATTGTTACAACACTATTAAAGCTTAAAGCGCTCTCATTTACGTGGAGGAAAACTGGACCCTGAACGTCTCCTGACATGTCAGATATGTGAATATGTTCATGTTTTTTTGTTTTGTTTGGGTTTATAAGTGTTTGCATCGATATAAATAAAGATGTGAGAAGAAAACGTTTTGACTTACTCAATTATTTCACGCATACTGATGAACTTTACTATAGAATGAAAGATACTCTAGCTACAAACATATGCACAATATATATGCACTCAGCTTTATGCATGTTTTCATATATTTGGCTGTAATTGTAAGAAAATATCTTAAAACTCAAAGTTTTTATTTTAAAGTCTCTTCCACACTTTGATATTTCTGTAATTCTGTAACTGTTTCATCTAAACTATATTTGGGAATCAGACAAACCTGTTAATCTGAGATGTTTATAGTTCAAACCTGACGTTTGCAGAGAATAATTAGAAAATTTATTTTAACTAATTTCAATCATTTTTGCACCAAGAATTTCAAACCTTTCAACCAATGTTTTAGTCCACAGATTTTCTCCTTTAGTGTAGAAATAAAATCCTGAGTCCAACAGATCCAGAAACATCTTCACATGTTTGCATCTGAATCAGAAAACTCAGCTGAGAAACAACGAACCTCCAGGAATAGATGAAGTTTAACTTCAAGCCAGAATCAAATGGAGATTAAATAAAATCTGATTTACAGATTTCAGGTTTGAGGTGAAATGACAGAAAAATAATATAAAGTCAAAATGTCTGCATGTAGAAACAGGAGGCCTGCAGCATCAAAGCTACAGACATTTATACCAGCAGACATAAAAGTAAAACCATCTCAATTTTTTAAATATTTTCTGTTTACATTATTGGTTTAAGTCAGTTTCTGAACTTGATGCTATTTCAGGTGAATTTAACAAAACTGTTTCTGTGTTCTGAGTTTAAACCTAAACTCAGAATAATATCAAACCTAAAAAGGTTTGATATTATTATTATTATTATAAAAAGCATAACTTGAATCCGAAGTTGATCATTTTGTGCAGAAATGCTAAATTAAGTGAAGAAAAGCAAGCTGACATGCAGGTTTAAAGAGGCTGGAGTCTTATTTCAGAATTCCCTGCAGAAGCTGCAGCAGGTTAAAGTTCAGATCCAGAGAGTTTAAATTATTCAGTGATACTCAGATTTTCAATTCTGACCTCACTTTGCTGCATGTCTTTACTCTTTTTAATCTGTTGTTTGAAAAGATGTTTTATTTCTGAAGTGACATAAAACTATAAGCTTCTGCTTCAGAGCTATGTAAAAAAATTATGATTTATAGAAATATGACATAAATGTGATTAATATCAGAGCATGGAAGGAGCTTCAAGTGAATAAAAAAAAATAATAATATGAGTTTGAAACATATTTTCTTATATTTTGTTTTAAAAACATTTTGTACCATCAGTATGAGGACAGCAGATTAAAATAAATTGCTAACATGTCCAGAATTCATTCTTCTGGTTAATTCTCTGCATTACTTGCTATTTTTATTTGTTCATTTGATTAAATTATTTGCATATTGTCAAATAAAATCTGAAAACTGTTATTTTACATGAGAAATAAATGATAATAATTCAGTCAGAGTTCCTGACCTTTGACTCAGTGCTCAGTCTAAATCTGGTTTAATTTAAAAAAAAAAAAGGAAGAGATTTCAACGTGTGCATATGCGGAACCAACTGAATGAAAGAGATTTTTTTAAAAGATAAGAAACAGTTATTTGTCTTCAGAAAATGCATAAATTAACTTGCATTTTGCTCATTTCTCCACCAGGGGGCGAAAGCGCCTCATTTGGCTCCACATCACACCTGTTTTCTGAACTCCAGGGACCTGGGAGCTAAAAGCGTCTCATCTGCGGTCCTTCAGAGAGCAGCGGGGAAGAAACCCCGCAGCCCTCCTTCCTGCCCCGCAGGACCAGGCGGGTTAGGCCCTCTAATGACCCGCATGGGCTCAGGCCCGACTGGCTCAGAGTTCGGGAACCAACCAGCAGGAAAATGTGCTTTGCAGGAATTTGTAGAACAAACAGAGACGCTATAAAGTCTTGAATTTCTCACCTGCGCTGCGGATTATTGAGGCTCTTTGCGCCACATCATCATCATCATCATCCTCATCCGTCATGTGATGAAGCTTTTTCCCTCTCTGCTCCTTTCTATGAATCCATTTTCACCTGAAGAAAATATGAATCATTTCATGAGTTTATTTGGCTGCTTTAAATGACATGACGGATTTTTGCGCATTAAAGTGAAACAATAATGAAATATTTTCTGATTTAGAGGAGAAATGATTCAGATGTGCAGCCTGGATGTTTTCATGGCGCGTCATGCGCGCACACAGGAGACACAACAGGGAACATTTTAAAATAGAAGGAATAAATCATGTGACTAATAAAAAAGAAAAATAAACTAATAAAATTTCAGATTTAATCTTATATCCAGCCTCTTTTAGCTCAGAGCTTATAAATAAAATATGTGCGTTTTTCTCTCGTTTTAAATCATGAAATTCATTCAAACATTTACAGCATCGGGTAAATTTTAGGCCTTACTGGAATGTGAGTTTTAATAATCATGTGTATCATATGAGGACAGCAGATATTTTCAGATCTTACCTTCTGTTTGGATCCGTTTAAACGCAATAAAATCTGCAGAAGATCTAAAAAAAAAATCATAAATAAATATGTGCGTAAACTAATCTAATAAAATGAAATCTTTTTTGTTGGAGAAAATCAAATGTTCCTCCGTTGAGGGTAGGAAAGAAAATGGACCCTCCGCAGATTTTTGCGCTCTCTCTCTCTCTCTCTCTCTCTCTCTCGCTCTCTCTCTCTCGCTCTCTCTCTCTCGCTCTCTCTCTCTCGCTCTCTCTTTCTGCCTACCTCGCTCTCCCTTTTGCGGATACTGAGTGCGCACCTTCCCTGACTCCATCCTTGGACCCCTGTCAGCTCCACAGTTGACTTGAAAGCAGTGGGAATATTTTTTCTCTCTCACTGGAAGTGGGATAAAAATAAAAGTCCAACTTGTCGGCACCGGTCGGTGAAGGAGCAGCAGATCCTCTCCGTTCAGGTAGAGAAACCGGCGCTGCTGCTGCTGCAGGAATGATTTCAATGTGTTTATCTTCCGTCTAACGGGGGGAAACACGGAGGGGTGGGTCTGATGCTGTCAGGGGATTTGTGCGTAAAAAAGGCTTCCGTTGCGCATTTGTTCTGGGTGCGCATGACAGTTAAACATGATGCAGTTTGGAAACACAGAGGACAAATCTTACTCTGGTATTTTTCCTCATATCTTTGTTGATATTTAGACTTTGTCTCGTTTTCTCTTTCATCTTCATGAAGTATAAAAATGTGATTTAATAAAATGTGGTTCCATTTTGATGGGATCAGAAGGAGAAGGCTCATTTATCCAGGTTTCCGGCTGATTTAAGGGATTTTAAAACTTGCTCCTTCCTTCCTCTCTCAGATGAGTCACGCAAAGATCAAGTGCGTCATTTTCTCCTCTCTGCATCTCCATCTTGTTTGTTACCTGCAGCCTTTTTGATGTTTTATTTTCTAGCCAAACTGGAGCAGAAATGATAAAACCATGCCCTGTTTTTAGCTTCAGATTCATTCTGCAGCCTTTTAAAGCTGAATGAGCAGAAGTGACAGTTTCTGACCTCTGTCCTGTTTGCAGCATCAAACCTCCAACCTTGAGGAAAGAACATTTTGCTGTGTTTGCTTCGTGTTTTGCAGAGATTGTTGTGGTGAAGCTGTTCCTCCTCCCTCATGTTTGGATTATTTTCAACCTTAAGACAAACCAGACGCCACAGCTGAAAAACCAACTGTTTCTGTTATTCTGCAACAATGCTGTTTAATGTGGCTAATAATGAGCATAATGTATAAACCATAAAAATTACTTTATCTGCAGTGGAGGAAGACTGAGACACTTCATATTGGAGTATGAAAACCATCTAAGCTTCTGGAAAATGATAAAACTCCTTAAAGAGGAACAAAAAGTCATTAAGTCTCAAAATATACAATAATTATTTCAAATATTTTTGTTTAGTTGAAACCAATCATTTTCACACATAAACACAGAATGAAATCTGGGCTAATTACTGGTCCAGTACTTAGAGGACAAAATGATTTATCAATGCTTCATATCAGCTTCCTCTGCAATACAAGTCATCAGTATTTTATATTTATACCATCTTGTTATCTGGAAGAAGAAAACAGCTCCAGTAAATCCATGCAAGAGTCTGAACTGCTGGAATCTCCTGCAGGAGTTGTAATGTGCAGAAAAGAGTCTGGATCTGTTTTAACAGACACTTTGGTGATTTTAATTCCAGTTTCTCCACTGATCAGCTCATTCATGAAGAGCTTCAGTGGACTGGAGTCAGGGGAGGTTTTTGCTTTGAGGTGATTATTAAATGTTTTCAGCTCACAGATTTAAGAGGCAAAGATGTCGTTTTATCAAACATTAGAACCAGTGGTGGCTCTGCTAGCTAAACGATTAGCTATGCTAACTAAAGCGCTAATCATGAACATTAGCTATCCTAACTAAAGCACTAATCATGAACATTAGCTATCCTAACTAAAGCACTAATCATGAACATTAGCTATCCTAACTAAAGCACTAATCATGAACATTAGCTATCCTAACTAAAGCACTAATCATGAACATTAGCTATGCTAACTAAAGCGCTAATCATGAACATTAGCTATCCTAATGTTAAAGTGTTACACTGACAGAGTATTTAGCAGAAGCTAATGCTAAAGCACTAAATTCAGCCATGTTGATTCCTACCTGAAGAGGCTTTCAAAAGAATTCATCTGAATTTTGAAATGTATTTATTTCATTAGCCACGCTGGTGTTTTGTTAAAGTGTTGCATTCTTCTGTATAAACTCTTTTTGTTGTTGCCATTTTGCTCAATAATGTCTTGAAAGAGAGAGAGAGAGAAAATGAGAGGAAACAGAGCTGCTGCTGAATAAACAGTCTTCTGTCCTCACAACGGATTGGAACATTAATAAACAACTTTTTCAAATGAAACAATTCCAAACATTTATTTGAAAGCTTGTTGAAAATGTGTGCCAGTCTCTAAGATAAACTTTTCCTCAAACTCATGATGAACACAAACCTCCTGACCTCTGTCGTCTTCTCTCTCAACTTTCGGTTTCCAGGGAGATTTCGTCCCTCGTGTCCCAGAAAATGTCGAGTCCTCTGGAGAAAATGGTGGCCGAGAAGAAGGAGACCGTCGAGGCGCTGATGGACATGTTGGAGAAGGGCGCCGAGGTGTTGGCCAGCGCCGTGGGGGAACTGTTCCCGCTCTGCGAGGCGGCCGCTCCGGTCCTGAAGCTGGTCCTGAACAACGTCCACAGCAAGGAGGTGTTTTACGTCAAAGAGCAGTTCCTGACGGTCAGGAGCAAACTGGACGTGCTGTCCAACCAGCTGGAGGACATCGAGTCTGAGCTCAGGAAGGGAGACCTGGACCGAGACTACTTCTCCGTGGAGGAAAACATCCGGAACCAGTTTAGGAAGTACATGGACATCCTGGAGGCGAAGCCGCAGTTCATGGAGGTGAAGAAGAAACTGTTTCTGGATCACTTCACTAAAACCGGTGGAGAGAAGAACCTGTGTGTTCTGCACGATGCTCTGATGGGAACCAACACCTTCAAAGATCCAGTGTTAGATACAGTAGAGAGGTAAATGAACTGAGACTCGTTAGCTGTGTTTCCATTACAAATGTGTGCAAATCTCTCAGCTAATGGTGAAAGCTAACAGTGTTCCTGTTTAATAAGAAACTTAATTAAAATCACGCATGAATACATTTGTTCACGCGATAAATGGAGGAATATGCTGCATCATCATCATCATCATCATCATCCTCCTCCTTCTCCTTCCTGTCGTTTTCTTCATGACTTTTGCCAGTGATGACTTTTGTGATGCAAAAAAAGTTTCAATTGCAGTTTTGCAAAATAAACCAATTTCAATACCGCCAAAAAAAAAAAAAAAAAAAAAAAAACCCCCACAAAACAACAAATATGTTTAATGGAAAACAAGTTTTTTCAAAAATTGGAAGATTACCATTAAGCAAATAT